>ML793034.1:77517-127057 GCA_009831015.1 Picea engelmannii
CCTATTTCTACCCTCAAACCTAGGTGGCACGATCTTTTGGTAATTGTGAAACAATTTGTGACCTGTGAAGGTCGGTATGGCTTGGTTTTTCTGTATCACCTCCGGTTATTGATGAATTTCATGGACTATCCTTTGAACATGCCGCAGTACTTCTTGCGTAGTCTTTACAAGATTTCTAAGAGATTCAAACGCGAGAAGGCTGATAGCAGCTTGTTTCACCATGGCTTAATTAAACTCATCATCATCCACCATTTGAGCCTTCATCGCGATAATTGGCAAGCCTTTCTATCTAGAAATGGCATTGCTAACCCAGAGTCTGCTCAAATCGATAAGTCTGTGGTCAGTGAGACTTTGACTGGACCAACTGTGCCGCTTCATATTCTTCTAACCCCTGCCAAACCCCTAGTTTGCCCCGATTTGGACCTACCTGATGCCTTGGTTAAACCGTGTGCTAAGGATGATATTAAGGTCGTCAAAAGACCTATGAGGAAGAAAGACAACAATGATAGTACTGTCAACAGAAAGGGGAAGAAAAATGGTCGATTGATATCGAGACTTGCCCAGAACAAACCTAAATAGAATATCGACCAAAAGCCCATAGTGCTGAGTGAGGACTCAGACTACGATATCGAGCATTTCTTAGCTGAAGAGCACCCCTATTCTCATTGCCTATGCTCTACGAAACCCTATGACTATGTCTCTAACTTACCCCCTTGTCTCAAAAACAACCCTAACTACCCAGGAATCAAGTTGCACAATGAAACCCCTGGTGACTTAAACAAACCCTCGCCTGCTATGTCAAAGCCCGAGAAATCATCATGCATCCAATGTAATGTGTGGCTAGAGAGTTATTACACCGATGTTCCCTTATTGCAATCAAAGATCAAATCGTTGGAGGAGCAAGTTACAGTGTTGTCAAAGGAAAGAGACAGGCTTCAGGCCAATGAAAAGAAACAAAAAACCACCGATTGGATTGTCTTCAGGAATGTCGAAGCAACGAAAGCCTTCGTCAATTCCAAGTTATCATGACCGATTTTCCCAGGTATGTGTGTTGACATTGATTTTTCTTTGTGAGTTTGTTTGAATTAAAATAACCGATTGGATTTTCTTTCAAGTTAGCTCTGTTCGTTTTAATACATTCGAAATGATTCTGTTATAGTTTGATCATCAAAAATGATTTGTTGTGGATCCTGTAGATTCATTTTACTAAACTCAAATGTAGCTATGCTTTGGTTATGCGATTTTGTCATGCCCATCTTAGTATAAGAAATTGATTGGTTTTTTTATTCTGTTTGGCTTGTTTTTTAAACAATTATGTTCGTCTGATTTAGGATAGTCGATTTGGTTTGATTTCGATTAGTTTCGTTTGTTTCTAATAGACTCAAAACAAATCTATTGATTCCGATTTACCAGGAACGACTTTGTTTTGTATGGAATCAATATTTTTGTTTGGATTTTGATTACATTCGACCTATGCAAAAGATCTATTTTCTAAAAATCGTGTGGCTGTGCTGATTGATATTATGTTGCATAATGTTTTTGTCGATCCCAAACTATTTCGATTCGTTCCTGTCTGATTTGGTTTGTAAATGATTGTTGCATGCCACGATTATCATGATCGTTGGTATATGTTTGATACAATTCTATTAATTTGAAAAACGATCCTCTTGATTTCGTTGTGATTCGACAATGATTTTGTTAATGGATGAGGCGACATAAACGACTGCATAAATAATTTGTTCAACCAGTTACAGTTTGTGTCGATTGAAATGGGTTCATGAAAATGATTTCATTACTGTCAAATTATCTAATGCGATTTTGTTTACCCCAAATTGGTGATAACAAATTGAACAGAGTGCATACAAGTTTTGATTTAACGATATCGGTTGACCACGATTTCTTTTGTTTTACTTTGCATACAAGTTTTTGAATGATTCGTTTGGTTTCTAATTAGCAACCAAATATTGGTTTAATAGTTTGAATATAATTTTTAAGATTCGAATTGGTTTTAAAACGATTATGTGCTCAATTTAGACCAGCTACATAATCACAAGATTCTGTAGCTAGTCTTAAAAATTAGATTCCTGTCAATTTTATCAACAAAATATCCTCTAATCTTGTCTATTCTTGACCTCTTTCAGGTGCATACAAATTACAATGATCAATGTGGCATGCTATGGCAGTTTGAGAGATGTTTTTGTGATACAGTTTTATTATAGGGTGTTAGTTTTAGTCAGACTTGGGAGATTATCTCTAGATTTTCTGTAAACTGTTTTGATAATTCCCACAGGGATGTTTTACCCTGTGGGAAGTCTTTAAATACTGGTTATTTTTTGTAAAATCATCATCATCACTGTGGAGAGAACCAGACTATGGATTTATGATTCAGATTGAGATGAAAGTTGATGTCTTGTAACATCTTTCGCTTTCAATATATCAAACTTTTGTTTCAAGTTTTCTGCATATCAGTTTGCAATTAATTATCGACTACTTTAGCTATCATAGTTCATTGCATGTGGATGTGATTTGATTTATGTGTTATCCATATCTGATCTATCCTATTTTAAAAGTACATCAATTAATTTGTTTCAGTTTAATGAATTACATGTTTACCTTTTTCGTTAAATGAATCATTTTGTACAAGTCTTTGCACACAGATTTATCTAAATGCGATGATTTGTGAAGTATAAGATTGCTGTAATTTTTTATGTCTTGTTTGTCCTGTCATTTATATTTGAAGAGCACATCTGCTTCTTGTTTACGAGAAGTTCGTGGATAATCTGGTGTGGGTTTCCTCCCACCAAACAACTGAATCAACTACTGCATACAGGACAAACCTGAAGCGCTACTTCAGGTCAGTTTGTTATTTATTATTTGATAGTTAATTAGTTAATATAATAAATGTAGTTTAGATAAATATATTAGTTTAGATTCATAGTTAGAGTTATTATAGTTTTTATTCCATTTCTTTTTCATAAAATTATAAAAATAAAAAAACAATGGTTTCGCTGTCTTAGGACAGATTACAAATGATTTTTTGCAGGTTTTAATTTAAATCTGTAATTTGTAAATGTTGTATATTTGTAATTGAAGCTGATTTTGTTAAAAATTAAACATTTAATTTTGTAGAATTATAGTTGCATGATTTAGTTAATAGATTGTATATATGTAGTTTAGATTTGTTTATTAGTTTGTTTTAATTAGTGTTTTTATTTAGATTAGTTTCTTAGTGTAGTTTTCATTTGTTTTTCTAGGACTTAGATCGGCCAACGGAGCCTCTAAACCCATCAGGGTGGGTTATCCCAAACGTCTTGGGGTATTTAGACAACCCCGGATCGGATCCACTCTTCCAGTTGGTGAGCGTTCAATTTCCCCAATTTCGTCCATCAACACTACTGTTGGGTAATTAAGTTCTGCCCTTTTGAAGGATGAGATCATAAAGGCGATTGGGACTTCGTTGTTTTCAACGTTCTTTTGAGTTAGAACGACGATGTATGAACGGTCAGAAGCAAATGTGTAGAGGGTGAAGTCTTGCGAAAAGTCGGGGCTCATTAGAGAAGGAGCGTCTATTATGGCCTTTTTTATTGAATTAAAATCATGGCTTTCTAAAGGTCCCCAATGGTATTCTATGTCCTTTTTTATTATGTTTTGTAATGGTCTCACCATTTCTGAAAAGCTGGGGACGAATCTCCTAACAAAGTTTATCTGACCTAAGAAATATTGCATAGACTTTTTGGACGAGGGAGGGGGAAGTCTCGAAATGACTTGAGTTCTTTCAGGGTCGATAATCATCCCTTCACTCGATACAATAAATCCTAGGAGTTTACCTTGTTCTACTGCGAAGATATATTTTTTAGGATTCAAAGAAATGTCGTACTTACGACATCGCTGTAGAATGGATCTTAAATGAGCTAGATGATCTTCTTTGTTTTTTGAGAAAACAGTTACATCATCCAGGTAAACTAGGACAGATTGATTGATTAAGCCTCGGAAAGCAATGTCCATCGCTCTCTGGAAAGTGGCACCGACATTTATGAGTCAAAAGGGCATCTTCCTATAAGCGTAGGTTCCCCACAGAGTGAGGAAGGTGGTTTTGAGTTGGTCTGGAGGGGACATCAGGACTTGGTTATACCCTAAAAAACCATCCAACAAGGATAATCTTTTAGAACCAGATATCTGTTGAAGTTTCTGTTCCATGGGAGGGACAGGGTAGTTGTCTTTATCAGATCCTCGATTAAGATTTCAGAAATTGACACATAGTCGTATTTCACCACTCTTGTTTCAGACAGGGACAAGATTAGAGACCCATTGTGTGTACCTAACTGGGAATATTATCTTAGCATTCGAGAGTTTGTTTAATTCCTTCTTAACAGTTGGTTCGAGTTTTGGGTGCATTTTCCTTAATTTTTGTTGAAAAGGTTGGGTTTGGGGTTTCATAGGAATAATGTGTTGTATGATGTTAGGATCAAATGTTTTTAGGTCGTCGTACATCTAAGCAAAAACATATTTGAATTCCTTAAATAGTTTAATAAACACTGCTTTTTCTTGCTCAGAGCACCCCACCCCTAAATTAATGCACTGTGGGTTGTCTTTAGTTCCCAAATTTACTTTTTCATGCGTCAAAGAGGAACTATTCGTTTTACAGTTCACTGATTTTCGGAACTTGTCGTGAAGATCATAAATTTTTTATAATCTAACTATAGATTTTGGGATAGAATTTACCATGTCTGACAAAGATTTTGGAGATCTTGGATCTGGTATTACCGTAAAGTCTCGAAGATTTTCATCATGGGTACCTTCGTCGATCACCGCGCCCTGGAAAGTTTCTTCCATATGCAAAAAAATTATAATCTGTTGATCGTCATCGAAGACTCTCCAATTTGTGATGTTGTCTGGGACGGACGGTCTGAACAATAGTTCGACGGAGAATGCATTCGGAGATAAGCCTTCTATAGGGAAAGGTTTTGAAGCTACGTTAGCTAACAAATCAACTTCCGAATTATTCAATCTAGGAATATAATTTATGTTAAATGCGACAAACTTATTCATCAAATTCAATACCTCAGTTTGGTAGCTTTTAAGGTGCAGAGATAAATAGTGGATATAATTTTTTACCTGTCTAACTACGATTTTCGAATCACCAAAGACAGTTAAATTTTGAACGTTCATATCTAATGCTTTTCTGAGGCCTTGGAATAATGCCTCATATTCTGTTGTGTTGTTTGTACATTCAAATTCTAACCTGCAAGAAATTAGGGTCTTGTTACCTGCTGGATCGATGATCACGCAGCCTGCACCAAATCCTTCCTTGGATTTTGACCCATCAAAGTAAAGAGACCATATTTGATTGTTGTTGGTTGCATGTGACCACTGGGCATAAGATTTTGGCTGCGTATATGTCAAAAAATTTTACTACTGTTCCGGGTTAGTGATAGTAGAAGTTTCGACCATGAAATTACCGAAAAAAAGTATCCATCCCCTGTATTTCGGGCGAATCGGCAGAAGGAGTGAATGGTTCATTGGGATCATTTAAATCAGTCGCCGTGAACTTTAGATAACGTTCATGATTTACCTTGATTCTGTTGGGATTTCCATTCTCGGGTAGCCACAAGTGAGACAAATCCGTCACAAAATAGCCATGTAGCTGTTCTGACCAGTCTCTGCTTAAAAACAAACCATAAACTTATGGGATATCTACAACAATAATATCAATCACTTGATGAACTTTAGGGTTAGATGACAATCTTATAAGCACATTTCTCAATTCGCCTATAACTTTAACACTAGTTCAATCAAGCTGGATAATCTTCAAGGTGGATGGTTGAACTTCGACATTAATCTTTTGACAAACAGACCAAGGCATTACATTAGATGAYGCTCCTGAATCTACCATGCAGTTATGCACATTCCTATTGAAAATTTCAAAAGTTAACAAAAATGGAGGGACATTTCTGCGAGTACTAATAGTGGAAGCTTGTTGCTTTTTACTCGCGGCCTCTAAAAATGATTTATCTACATTTGTTACATTATTTACAGGAAGGTATATTTTTTTGTGAGGATCATAAGTAGTTTTGGTGGAGGCCTTCTGAAGAACTTTGGGGTTGTTCTGAACACCTTTGTTACTGCTTGGACTGCCATTTTCTGCAATATTTTGTAGCATGTTTTGTAGAAGAAAAGGGAATTTTAATAATTCATAAACAGAAATATTAGCCCTAAGCTTTTTTAGATCTTCAACCAAATCATAATCTAATCTTGGGTTTACTGAATTCTGTTTAGTCTCAGTTGATTTAGACTGTTTTGGAGGCAAATTCGTAGTGATTTCAGAAGAAGGCTTGTTTGATGTCTTACTCCTAGTATTGTAAGGATGCGCTGTTTCGAAATTAGCTTGAAAAATACTATCCGAAAAATGTCCAAAAATATTCAGAGAGGATTCATCTTCTTCTACTGTCTCTTGTTCAGCTACTTCTTCAGGGATCTCGGGAGGCATCGAGTTATCCTGTGCTTCTAGAATTGTTTGAATAGCGAATTGCAGGCTTTCTAGATTTAGGCCTTCAATATTTGAATTAGGTCGGTTAGTGGGAAAAGGCTTCCTAAAAGGGGGTTTGTAAGGTCCTTTGCTCGAAGAAGCTTCTTCATCCGTCCTTTTCAAATCTATAACTTGATTGGACAGTTTTTGAACGACTTTCTGTAAGTTTTCTAAATCTAATCTTTCAGGTTGAGCTTTGTTTTGGGAAGGCCTAGGGAGGATTTCGATTTTCTTTTTGGAAGATGAACTAGTCTCTGTCTCATTGCTAGTAGTTTATTTTAAGATGAGGATGTCTTTCTCGATCTGACTGGCCTCTTCGAAGGCTTCTAACAACGTGTCTTTCTTGGATCTCTTTACCCAAATAACTATGCTTTGATGTAAGGCTTTCGTATAATATGCTATAATCAAATTCTTGGCAGGCATTGAATCCGTAGGGATTCGGTTCTTTAGTGTCAAGAACCTTTGATTAAAGTCTTTGATCTTTTCTTTGGGATTCATTCTTAAAATAGAAAGCTCCATGACTAGAACTTCAGGAGACTTGTCGTCTCCGAACTTCTCAAGAAAACAGGATTCAAACTTCTCCCATGACACGATGGTCTGGGGATGTTGGGTAAAGTACTAGGTAGAGGCATTTCCCTCAAAGGTGTAGGGAAACAATCTACAGACTACGTCTTCATGATCAACACTATGAAATCTAATGGCTAACATAAACTTTTTGATGTGATCTTCGACGATCTGTTTGGAGTCTGGGTCAAATTTAGGGAGCCATTTCTTCGGGTGTTTGGGTAAGGGATGCTAAGGCCCAGGTATGGCCACTGCATCTTGGTCGAGCCAGGGTCTGGTGGGATTGTTCTGGTTGGCCATAGGTGTGGGTGGTGTCAAAGGCTGGGATGAGGAACTACCTTTGTCAGAGGATTCTTCTCCAAAAGAAGAAGGAGATGAAGGAGGTGGTGATGGTGGTATACCAGATCCTCCTGCTGCAGGAGTGAGGATTGGATCTATAGGGTTTAAAGTAAGGTCAGTGCCTCCAAGTTGTTCTCTGATATCAGAGAAGTCTAATGGTTGGTCCAAAGGTCAGTTTGGTTGTCTTAAATGGGCGAAGTCACTGTGCGTTCTTATGAGAGAATGGCGAACAATCTCTTGTATGCCACCACTCGTAGGATTTGGAGTTACTGGTTCAACTGTGATCCGTAGATCGTCGTTTGATGTGGTTGTTGTTTGAGGGACAATGTTTTCATATGAATGACTTCTAGTCACTATAGGTGAGCGGGTAGGTGGTGGAGGAGTCTTACGGCCACCTCGTGCCATTAATAATTTTCAGGTCCTCATTCTAGTGCCATTTGTTGACGGGCGAAATTGACCGCTCGTCAACTAGAGGAGTGAATCCGGTCCGGGGTTGTCTAATTAACCCAAGCTATTTGGATTGATCCACTCTAACGGTTTTAGCAGCTCCGTTAGCTGATCTAAGTCCTAAGAAAGCGAAAAAACAAAACTAAAGAAAAGAAGATAACTTAACTCGCTGAAAATTATATACAGATCTAATATATATCTACAATTTACTAAATAATGTTTATAACATAAATATACTTATTGTATGTATAATATATACAAATGGATTTATTTCTAATATATGTATAACATTTACATAATGCAAATTTTAATCTAAATCTGCGAAAATCGAATATGGATTGATTTATTAAACAACAACAAAGCTATCATTCAATCTTTTTGATTTGTATTTTTTTTTATAATGTTTATAAACAAGAAATGAAAAATCAAATTGTCTAATTGAAAACAGAGATAATAAATAGTAGAATATGTTTAGACTGCAGGAAATTTATGTATTAAACTAATGAAATAAAACTCACAAACTAACCTGTAATCGGATCTGATATTCGTCCTGTGTCTAGCATCCAATCTTGTTGTTTGATGAGGCAAACCTGCAATAGGTCCTACAAATGCTTCTTGTAAACGTGAAGCAGTAGTGATTGAATCCCAATGATATAACATAAAGGAGATATAGTAACAACAATTTTATAATTTCACAAGTGGCCACATTGAGATAAATCCTGCTTTGAAACTTGTGTATAAATGCTCAATGAATGATGAAGATAAATCTCTAAATCTCAAGTTTGAATAGAATAATTACTGCATGTTAATTATTGGACATAAAATATGGATATCATATCAATTTTATCATATCAATCTGCAATAAACCAAACTATCTAAAGCAATCATGATCTAACTACAAATCGAAATAATCATAACTTGAATAAAAACACGATATAGAGAAGCTAAAGCTGTGCAAATATCATATTCCATTCAAGTCTGTAAATCATAAATCCATAGTTTTTTCCCCCAGGCAGAGATGATATCAAGTTTACAAAACAACATACTTATATAGGTTACAGGAACAAAACGTTTCCTGTTGATAACATCCAATTTGTTCCAAAAAATGTGGGGGATGCAACCTCCCAGATTCTACTTGATACCAAAAACTAACAGCCTATTCTATTTGAAAACATAAAGATAGTATGCTGAGAGATGCCAACAGTGCTTCAAATCTCCTTATAAATCATAGGTTCCTGAAAACAAATAAGAATAAAAGATTTCAGATGTATTTTCAGTTATCAAAACAAGTAATTCGATTTTTTCTAACTAGAATCATATTTTATTGAATCAATCAAAACAAACTAAAGGTAATCTATGCAAACAAATCATGTATCCTAATTTGAAAAAGACAGAATCATACTAAACTTATTTAAAAAAAAATCATACCTCAAATTAAGGGATTCGAACTAATCAAGCAATCTTTGAATTTACTATTTCATTCACTGCTTCCACGTTCTTAAAAACAACAGACCCTGTGGTTTTTTGACGTTTGTCTTTGGTTTGAGCTATGGATTGGAGTCTTCTATTCTCCTTCGTTAGCGAATTCACCTGGTCTTCCAAGGATTTAAGTCGAGACTGAAGTAAAAGCACATCTTTGTAATACCTATTGATCTAGGATGGACATTCATTACAGTGCGGTTGTATAGACTGTGTATCGGTACTGATAGTATTAACAGGTGGGGAATCTTCCATTGGACCTGTAGGTTCATTACTGAGTTTGATTCCAGGGAAATCAGGATTGTCCTTTAGACACAGTGGAAGGTTAGTAACATAATCGTAGGGTCTTTCAAAGCAAAGTCCATATGAATATGGATACTCTTCGGCCAGGAATCTTTCAATTTCTGAATCAGAATCCTCACTTACCACAATTGCATTTTGGTATGCACAAGGCTTGGGTTTATTTCGAGCACATCATGAAACCCTACGAGTGGCTCTTTTACTCTTATAATTGACATTGACGTTGCCTTTACACTTTTTCCTTGTGGATTTTTTAACAATCTTAACACAACCCTTAGGATACGAATCTAGTAGAGTGTCAGGTTGGGTAGAATCAGGATAGGTCGAGAGTTCCAAATTAGAAATAGGATCACAGGGAAAGATCGAAGGAGGAGAGATGGTAGGTTTCACTAGGGTTTCTGTGACGACAGGCTTGTCAACCTGTCCCAACTCACTACTACCAAAACCATTTCGTAACAGAAAATCATCCCAAAAATCATTGTTTAATTTCAACTGATGTATAATAATAATATTATTTAAACAATGGTGGAACAGACTAGAATCAAACTTCTTCCTCTTAAACCTCTTTGCCATCTTGTATAGACTTCGAAGGAGAAAATAGGGCATGTTTAGGGGGAAATCGATAAAACTCATAAGCAATCGCAAGTGATACAAGAAAACCAACCCATATCTCCCCTCATAGGTAACGAGCTGTTTCACAATAGCTAATAGATCATGCCATCTAGGTTTTAAATATGAGGCAGGCATACCTCGGTCGCAGCTGGTAATTCTCCTTGAGGTGAACAACAATGACCAGGGAACCTCTTCAACCTTTGAGTTTTTGAACCATTTTTGCCCCACAGCTGGTAGACTGGTAGCTTGGCTTATAAAATCTTCATTTAACTCAAGCTGAACGTCTCCTATTTTTGCTCTGCAACCATCGAATGTCAACGCAAATTCTTGAGCAACTCTTAGATTAAAACCCTCTTACTTTTCAATAAACACACGCCAGCCGTTCCTTTTTAAGTCATCTCTAGCATTGTCAAATGATAACAAGGTCTGGATTCCGTTGGGCTCAATCCTCACCATAGGAGCCATGGCTAACAGAAAGTAATCAACACGAGAATCGAAGGTAGGGTTTGATAGAGAAAACACATAGTCATAGCCCCAAGTTTCCTCAATGCAATGCAAAGACAACTCGAAATGGTAGGCAGGAGTGTTAATTACCATGTGTGTGAAAGAGGTCGCGTAGATCGAGGCCATGCAAATTAATAATATTGTATTGTACTTAAAATAACACCTTGGCACATTAGTACGCATAAGGATCAGAGAAGTTGAAAACAATAGTATGCATATCCACGACTTGATCACAAAGATTAATGTATCAAATAGACATCGAACCATTAAAATTTTTTTATGAATCAAAACCCCATTGATATTAATCGAACACTAAAAGAGTGGAGGTTTTATACTTATGTAACCAAGGAATGACTAGAGTCTAGGACCAAAGAGTTATAAACTAGGAAAATCATCAAGTTCATAGTGAAAGACGACAATTCGACAATAGACCATATGAACAGTTATCCTTTGATAAAAAATCAAAATCAAGTGTGAATTCCAGCTGTGAGTTTTCATGCTTACAGTCATGAAAACAAAAATCGAAAAGCAGGTATGTAGAAAGTGACAAGTGACAAGTGTTGTTTAGTGAGAAAGGTCGTGACGAGTAACGAGAATTTAAAGACCCTGTGTAGGCAGCTTGTAAAAATAAAGATTATATTATTGCTGCCAACACATCGCCACTATATTTTTGACACCGAAGTGTCCTGCCACCCGACTGTATTGGGCTTCCTAGATTAGCTTCGTTCGCTCGCTTGATGGAACACAAATATGGCCCATACAACACAACAACCCATCCTGAAGATGGAAATTATAGACAACTGCGTTTCCACCCAACATTTGGTAGGTGATAGAAAAGTCAGGGTCTGTCTCATAGAGTTGGGGCCATCCAAAGGTATCGTGGCCATAAGAGTCTAGCACCATGGTGAGTGTGGTGAATTGTGGTCTGCTGAGGCAATCGACGACGCGATTGGTGCTTCCTGTTTTATACTTGATGTTGAGGTGGAATTGTTGTAAGTATGTGGACCACTTTTGATGGCAGTCATTCTGCAATTTTCCCTGTGTCTGCATGAACTACAATGGCTTATGATCAGTGTGGATGACTGTCTCCTTCCCAAGAATGTAATGTCTCCACTGGCGACAGGCTTGCACACTGGAGTACAATTCTTTGTCATAAGTAGGGTACTTACGGACAATATCTGACAATGTCTCACTATGATAGGACACGGGGTGGTCGTTCTGAGTGAGAATGGTGCCCACAACATAGTCTGAAGCATCTATCTTGATCACAAAGGGATGCTGCAGGTCTGGTAGTGAAAGTACTGGGGCTGAGCACAAGTGTTGCTTCAAATCATCGAACGCTTGTTGTTGGGACCGACCCCATGCAAATTTAGCCTTACCGCCACCCCTGTTTATTTGGCTGAGGGCCCATGCAATATGGGAGAATCCCAACATGAACCTGCGGTAGAAATTGGCAAGGCCCAAGAAGCTCCGAATGTCAGTGAGTGTGGTTGGGGCTGCCCAGTCACGGATGACTTGGATCTTGGCTAGATCCACATGTACGCCATGTTGATCAATGATGTAGCTGCAATAGGATAAATCAGTATATGCGAACACTAATAGATCTCCCTAGATCCACCTGGATCTAGAACAAAACAGGATAAGACATGACTCTTTCTCTAAGTTGCAGTCATTGAATCTACTACCAAGAAGGAATGAGTGACATACCTTTATATCGCTTCCTTAAGTCTCTTTTGTTCCTACTTCGCTTCGGTGCTCTTGTGAGATCAGGTCCAAGACAACATAAACCAACCAAAGTGAAGATAGCGAAGTATATTCAATGTCAACCTATGCATATGATCAAGGAGTTATGCAATAAAGTAAGAGTAATTTTATGGGAAAGGGACATGCTGCTGTATTATTTTAAATGAAAGTAGAAGATACAACCAGATCACCTTGATGTCGCAAGATTCCTTTCAGTGGTCCTTGGTTTCAACACACACACTTTCTCTACACTTGCATGAAGAAGATCCAGTACAACTTGATAGACAAATAGAGCCTTCAAGCTTCAATCCAAACAGGGTTCTTCACACAATTCTTCATTCAATCTTGCTTAACCTCTTCCTTGAGAAACCCTTCAATATATAGGAGAAGAAGAGATGGTTAAAGGGATGAGGATGATCCCACTAAATATGAGAATTCAGTAGGATGCCAACTCATTTTCTAGAATATCACGTTCTAGAACCTTCATAACTTCTTCATCCTTTTAAGATTTGAAGAAGGTTCACACCCTACCTATAGAGAAGACTGCGAACATCTCACACTCCAAGTATAGGGTTGCCTGCGAGAATCAGGGCTTCTTGCACCCTACTACACCTGTGGCCTGCAAATGCATCTTAAAAATATGTTTTAAGGAAGAGGACAACAATCACTTTTCTCAGGCAAAAGGTCCTTATGAGATCCTGAATACATCACTGTAGAGACATCACCAGAGTAACCAAAATAATGTGTAACAATAGCCCAGGTAATGGACCCTTTCCATGTCGAAGGAGAATTTTTCCAAGTTAGCGTATAGCTTGTGCTACCGTGGGGTGTGCAGAACCTGCTGAATATGTTGTAAGTGTTCATGCCAAGTCTTTCTATAAATTAGAATGTCATCCAGATTCACCACTACAAAAGTATTGGTGAATGGTCGCAGTATATTATCCATCATCCTCATGAATGTGGCTGGAGCATTTGTCAAACCAAAGGGCATGAAAAACCATTCAAAAAGGCCTTCCTTTGACTTGAAGGTGGTCTTCCATGCATCTATATGTTCTATCAGGACCTAGTGGTAGCCAGACTTCAAATCAATCTTACTGAATTATTTGGCCCCCGTGATTTGATCAAGGAGGTCGTCGATTCGGGGAATCGGGTACCGGTTTTTTACTGTGATTTTATTCAGAGCCCGATAAACAATACAGAGTCACCAGGTTCCATCTTTCTTCTGTACCAGCATGATTGGGCTCCCAGAAGGTGATGATCTAGGACAAATGTTCCCCTTGTGGAGAAGTTCTTGGATATGTCGCTTGATCTCCTAATTCTCTAACAAAGAGTAGTGATAGACTGGCCCATTGGGAAGCAGTGTGTCGGGGGTCATATTGATGGGGTGCTTGACCTGGCAGTGCAGAGGTACCCCTATAGGTGAGGAGAAGATATCCAAGTATTCTTCCATGACTTTATCTACTTGCTTATGTTGTGTGGAGAGGTTGGCCGCAGAGACCTTGGATGTGGCTGTGATCTTCTGATTACTTTGAGAGAGAATCACGAAGAAGACAAACTTCCCCATTTAAGAGATGACATTCCTGCATTTCTTAGCAGAGATCAAGGAGATAACACTAGGTGAGTCTACCTCAGGTATCCTGTACAATTTCTCGTTCAAAGTAATAATAACACTACAAGGCCTAGATTCATATACAACATGACATTTCCATAAATAAGGTTGGCCCAAAATAACATCACAAACTTCGAGAGGAGAAATATCACACAATACCTCGTCTTTGAAGGGATTGTTTCCGTACGACATTCGACACTATTGGCTGATGCAGAGATCGCTTCCTTTGAGGAGCCATCCAATGGTGTAGGGTTGTGGGTGTGGCGTTGTTGGCAGGGCCAGCTGCTTGACGACCTCTGCTGAGATGAGGTTCTTCTGGCTACTGCTATCAACGATGAAGTGCAGTGGGGTGCCTTTTAACCACATCTGTGAATGGAAGAGGTGCGCTCCTTCTTCTAGTTCATCTGGTTCACCAGGCTGGATCTTGGTGGTAGCAACGGTGGCACTGGGTTATGTGTCAATAATCCATCTTCCCCTTTCTGGTTCTGGCTCAGAGTCATAATCCACATCTGATTTAGAGGCTTTCACTTCGGCCACTAATGATTTCTTTGAGCGACAGTCAACAGTGTTATGCCAAGGGCTCTTATGGAAGTCGCACCACTTCTCGGTATCTTTCTTTGTCTTTTCGGTGTCCTTATTTGCTTGCGGTTTGGAATGGTTGTCCTGATACTATCCATCTTTGCTCTGTCCTTTGTTCTGTGGGTTGGGGTCACCCATTCCTGGATTTTGTTGTGTGGGGTTCCCAGGCCCAAATAGCTGCGTCTTTTGTTTGAGCTTCTGCTCGATTTTGACGACATATCTGTAGGCCGCGCCCAAGGATGATATGTTCAAAAATTCCATTTCGGTCTAGATCTATCTATGCAGAGCACCACGATACTTGAGCACCAAATGTCGCTTCGAATCTTTGATACCCATCTTGGTGCGCAAGGTATGGAATATATTTGTGAAATCTGGCACTGCTTGGTCTCTTTCTTTCCGCAGTGTGGTCCATTTGGTATACAGGTCATCATAACTTCYGACAGGGTAGTATTGTTCCTTAATAGCATCCCTAAAGGATTCCCAAGTGTCCATGACTGAAAATAATGAGGGTTCCTCTGTTTCCTTTTGCTCACAGAAAGTTTCCCACCAATCTTTGACATGGGGAACGGCTTTGAGGAGCGCAAAAGTAATATTTTCTCTATTCGAAAAGTTATGGACAGAAAAATACCCTTCTAGTAGATTCAACCACTTGTCTACAACATCTACATCTATATGACCTTCAAATATAGGAATATCGAAGTTTATTTGTACCTTGAAGGGGGCGACGCTTCTGTTCGAAGAAGATGCGTCACATGTTGGTAGCCTCCAAAGGATTTGCACGAAACTATCCATCATCTCGTTCCTCTGTTGTGTGAGGGATTCCTCAATAAATAGTTTGAAAGGATCTCCTATCCCATCATATTTATTTTCTCCTGCCATGAGAGATCGCTTGGGCGTGCGAGAGATTTTGTACTCAAGAGAAACAAGATCAAGACCCAACTCTTTGTACTCCGACCTCATTGGGGACATGCATTAAGACGACAAGGAGCAGACCGCTCTAATACACTGATCCATATTTTATGAGTAGAATAAAATGAATACAGATTATTAACAGATGCTTAACAAAAAATAACATAGATACAGTAAAACTGGTTTTCTATTCAATAACGAAATAAGTTGAAAACTGTAAAATGCAGCGAAAACAAGCTTGCTAGAATGGTGACAGCTTATCTCTGAGAAGAGATGTGACGGATGTGATCATTCGAAAGAAGAAGATTACAATGAGGCTCTGAAGGCCTTTTTACAATAAGAAGGAATGTAAAAAACCCTAGACATCCAAAAACCTAACCCTAGGAGATGAAGTGCCAAAAGTCATGTGGGCCCCATTTGGGTAAGTTAGTACATCAACTTCTCGGGGTCGTAATGTTTTTGCATACGATCTCCGTTTTAGGCGTATGATAGCCTGTTGGAAAGGTATTATCAAGGAGATTAATTTTAGGCTAAATATTGAAGGAATTTCCATATTTCAAACCTATTTTCCCAAAAAACATCGTTTAGGGCCTCAAAATGGCTCCGGAAGTGAAAACTGCTAAAAATAGTAAATGACCAAAATTGCCAGAAAACTGTTTTGAGCCAGTTGGAAGAGGTGGGTGGCCATTGATATCCATCTGGATCACATAATTTAAAAATGGAATGTATATCAATGTCCCACCATGGGATAAGTTCTTAACCCAATGGGACTCCCCCAAATTTGAACACGTGACCTCTTGGAAACACACCTCCGAATAGTCACTTCATACCAATTGAGCTAACACATTGGTCCTTTATTAATTATTTACATGGTTATATATAATAATAATTTAATTCTATAAAAAAAGCAAGGTGTTGTTATCACCCCCACATGAGTTCAAGTCTATACAATGGCGTGTTTGTGTTCATACTCGTGCTTCTGAAAATGGGTGGAGTCAAATGCAAACCTTTGGTGACTTTGGCAGAATAGATAACCCTCATTCATGTCATCTTAGCCAAACAATAATTTTGTAGCATGGTAGGATGTTTATGTCCCAATGTTAAATCTAAATAGATAAGTTGATGCTTTCTTGTGTTGACTGAAATCTTGACTTAAAAAAGGAAAAAAAATATCAAACATGTATTTAAATGTAAGAATTTGATATTATATTAAAAAAAAACAATATCATATATGTATTTAAATGTAATAGTTTTATATTATATTAAATGAGAAATGATCATGGGACATGAAATGACCCTTTATTATATTTATACATATCTTGATATTGGAATAAGAGAACCATTTCAAGATTTGATGTGTGATCAATAGGTGTCTAGGCCTAGGCCATAGTTTGGGGACAAACATCAAGGCCTTAAACCCTAATTGTTGATTCTAGGGCTCATACACCAGGCATAAAGCTTCAAAGGACCACACAAGCCACAAAGAGAGAGTATTTCATCTAAGAAAAGAATATGTGTACCATTTTAGGTTTAAAATGTAACTTTCCCCAGCCTAGCCGAGTTCCATTACGTGTGGAAATACTCATAAAATTAAACTTTTCTCTGGTAACTAATTTTTTTAGCTTACTAGTTACAATTTATAACCATATTTAACCATCATATTATATCATTAATTAAATGCATCTACAACAGGATAAAAATGGAATGAATTCAAATTAATAACTCAATGCAACAACATATAAACCCTTTTTAAAAACATAGTGGATGCACAACAATTTAACTCATAAATATAACACACACAACATATAAACACTTATATTTTAATAATGATTGTGTAACCAACTACTTAGGACGAGCGTTCTACCCAACCATAGAATTGTTGTTTGAAATATCAACAACAAGTCACCCCCGAGCTGGGGATAGCAATCCAAAAAAGAGGGTGGTATCTCATTGCCCACTCACACCTTAGAAAATCCCACAACCCACTAGTATTCTCCTACAACTATCCCGATTTTTCCACCAAATCTCTTCCTCTTGACCTACCCAACCCAAGGAATATAACCCTTCACTACTCTCATTCTATCAGACATCCCATTCATTTATCATGGTCTCTCTGGCACAAGTAATCAAGAATCTCTCTACTAGGAAAACTACCAGGAAAACAATAGCAATCACTTGTTGTTATACTGCGACTCACACAAGAGTTCAGTATTCATGCGTAACAACTTGGCTCTTCAGTCTTCTACTCCAAATATGCTATAGAATTTTCCCTCCATGGTTTCTCTAGATCTAAGATCTTTTTTTCTTCTCTCTGCTTGTTGTTCATCCCAAAAACATTGATTGCCTAAAACTGTTGTAACTTCCCATACAAATTTCTCTCCTTTGGCTTGCTTCCTTGACTTACACACTTCCCAAACTGATTGTACTCAACCCCCATGCTCCCAATAACTATGGCATGTGACTCCTCACACCCACCCTCTTACATTTATTCAATGATTGGCTTTGGGAACACTCAACAACAAAATAGAAGGTTCATATACCAATAGTAATTTTAGAAAGTGGGTTGAATTAATAGACATGGGTAATTCCCCCTTCGACGTATTTTAGACATCCTCTTATACCCTCCCCTCTATTTTGGATTAATTCACTCCCCATCTCCGTCCATGTCCCCTAGAAACTAGCATCACATTTTATTATTAAAATTTAGAAATATAATTCGCATATACATCATTTAGTCATGACCACATTTCATATCTATATTATGCATTAATTAAACTAGGGATTCTAGCAGGGATGTTACAAAAAAAGGTATTAGGTCCTAGTTGTTACTCTAGGTCTCATGGGCCATGCCCAAGGACCCAAACCACCACACATGCCCCACAAAGGGAATATATTTCCTAGAAGAGTGTGTGGGCGTCATTTTAAGGCTTGTTGTAGAAGGGATGGGCCTTGAGGCCTAAACCATGGTTTAGGTATAAATATTATTCCTTAGGCCCTAATTACTAATTTTATGTCTCATGGGATACATAGGGGGAAAAAAATCACATAGGTGACAAAGAAGTAATCTTTCATTTAAGAGAGGGATACAATAACCGTTTCATGGTTTGGTACATGAGGGATGGGCCTAAGGCCTAAACCATGGTCCAATGATAAAATCTAGTGTCTTTGAGGACCTAGTTATTTCTTCTAAGCTCATGGGCCATGTTTAATGCCCCGGACTACTTCAAGCGCCTTTCAAAGATGATATTTTTCCTAAGAGAGGGATATCAACACCATTCTAAGGATTGAAAATCTAGAAATGGATCTTAGGGCCAAAACATGGGAACTTAAGCTCTAACTATTGTATATAGGGCTCATGGGACATGTACAAGGCACTTAAGCACCACATAGATCTTGTTGTTGATACTGAGAGGGGGGTGAATCAGTATCAAGTACAATTTAAAAACCTTTTTCAACTTATACTTAAACAATTCAATTATATCCAATGAGCAATGAACAATAGTATAAGAGTTACACCAATACACCACAATACACCATGCACAATATATGAGAAATAATCAATAATTTTTGTTCAAGGGAAGTAATGAACTCCAAAAGTAGCTACAACTTCCAAATGTAGAGGGAGGGATAAAAATCCAAGAGGAAGATACAATCCTCTAATATCAAGAGAGATTTGAACTCTCCATCCTTGCCCCTTCCTTTCACCCAAGAATATATGAGAGATAATAAAACTTTACATTAAAGCATCACCATCAACCAATCATCACATAGAACCTGATAATGCTTCCTGAGACTTCTTCAATTTCTGCAATTCTTCAATTCTTGGAGTACTCTGATCCTGTAGATAATATTATTCAATGTATTCTCTGAAAATCCTCCAATTTTCACTCCTTGAATCCTCCCCAAAAAGAGGTTATAGAAAGAATGGTAGACTTTATTCAATTCTGGTTTATTCAGAAGACCCAACTTGTACAGCATGCCCCGCGCTCAATATTAAACATCTGATTCTGAAACTCACACAAAAGAAACTAAAGTCCATACTCTTTCCAATGGAAGTGGTCCCACTTCATTTGGATTCTGTATGAAGAAGTTATGACTGTTTTACCCGGAACACTTGTTTATTGACTAGTTGCAGGACTGGTCACAAACCCTATCTTCCACAGAGTGTATCTCCATAATTATAGTGAATCAAGAGCTGAAATTTTTACCAGAGGTACCTTGATATGTCTGATCAATACCATAGCGATTTCACCATCTGAATTTTTCTAAAAAAAAATTATAGAAAAAATGGTAATATGACCTGAAAATAACATACCTTAGAACACATCATCAAAAGACTTCACCCTCCCTTGAAATCCAACCTTCTTTTACTTCTTATTTCCTCTGAAATTCAACTTGTATCAAAATGAATGTATAATGATGTTTATTTATACCATATTTATATCACTTCATTTTAACATTAGGGCCGACCTGACACTTTCTTATTTTGTAATTCTTTTCTTTAGTTATGTTCAGGGCCTACATGTACTTCCTTCTTCAATTCACTTTGTCATCTTCAAAAATTCATTTCTCCTCAACCATGAGGATCCACGTGACGTTCCACATACCACCAGGAAAAACATGATGTATACTATCCATTCATGGGTKTTGTATATGCATGTGCATTGTCCTTCATGTCCAAATACCTTTATCAATCTTGCGGTCCAAAACCCATGACTAGGGTTGACATCAATGACAACAACCAATCTTCCAACAATCTCCCCCTTTGTCATTGATGGAAACACTCATGCTCCCCCTATCATCATGATCCCAAATTTATCTCCCCCTTTGACATCAATGGAAAAGGTTAGGGCTGCCCCCCCTGAGTTTAATGGAAAAAGGTAACCTTCTTCTTTGGGGCTGCTCCCCCTGAACATGTGGCACTCAATAATACTTCATGCTTATTTTTGGTCTTTGGGACTTTTTCTTCCTTGGAATCATTTTGTGTGGCTGCTATCTTCTCTCTCTTCTTCATGTCTAGGATGTATATGTTGTTCGGTCTTCTTGTTGCAGTTGCAACCAATCTTTCTGAGTTATTTTCTCTGATTTTACATTTTCGGGAGTCAAATGTAAGAGTGTATCCTTGATCACATATTTTGCTGACATTGAGGAGATTATGCTTCAGATCTTCAACCAATAGGAATTTTCCTGCTTTTACATTTTCACTTCCAAGATTTACAGTGCATTTTCCAAGTATTTTGGTAGATGAGTCATCTCCAAATGCAACATTTCCACCTCTTTTCTTCAAGTTGACAAATTTGCTTGATCTCTGGTCATATGAGATGAGAACCCACTGTCTATGAACCATTCATCTTCTTCTTTGTATTCTTTAGCGACCAATGCTACTCGACAATTTTCATTTTGTGGAATTTCTTTCCTTTTCCATGTTGTAGTTGGTATGTAGAAATTTGACATACAATTATCTTCCTTCATCTCTTTGCAATATTGTGCTTTGTGGCAAAGATTATTGCACTTGTAACATACAATATTTTCATCCATTGTCATTTTGGTCAAGTCCCTAGTTTATTCAATGGAGGAGACCTTAGCATCATACTTTAAGAGAAGTGATCTCAACACTTTTTGTTGTACAACCAAGGATTCATCAAGCTCTTCACCTAATCCTCTGATAGCATTAACAACTTCATCAACTCTAAGAAAATAGGTTGCAATATCTTCCTTTTCATTCATTTTCAAATTTTCAAATTTTTCTCTATGTCATTGAAGCTTGACCTGCTTAACTTTTGGATCACCTTCGTAGATACTCTTGAGTTTGTCCCATACCTCTTTAGCAGTGTTGCAGCCCATCACTTTGCTAGCAATGGTTGGTGCCAATGATGCTAGAATAACATGTCTGGATTTTGAATTACAAATCATAAGCTTCTTCTCATTTCGATCGGTTGGAGCATTATTTGGGATTACATAGCCATTTACAACTGTGTACCAAATGTCTACTCCCAAATCCATTAGGTAAGTTTTCACTCTATTACTCCAATATGCATAATTTCTTCCATCAAATTTTAGAATCCCATTTGAAATGTGCTCATGGTCATCCATTTCTGCTCAGGATTTTCCTTCCAGTGGTTAAACTGTTCTGAAGGCAACCTGCTCTGATACCAATTGTTGAAATTAAGAGGGGGGTGAATTAGTATCAAGTACAATTTAATTTTTTTTTTCAACTTATACTTAAACCATTCAATTATATCCAATGAGAAATGAACAATAGTATAAGAGTTACACCAATGCACCAAAATACACCATGCACAATATATGAGAAATAATCAATAGTTTTTGTTCAAGGGAAGTAATGACTTCCAAAGGTAGCTATAGCTTCCAAATGTAGAGGGAGGGATAAACCTCCAAGAGGAAGATACAATCCTCCAATATCAAGAGAGAGTTGAAATCTCCATCCTTGCCTCTTCCTTCCACCCAAGAATATATGAGAGATAATAAAACTTTACATTAAATCATCATCATCAACCAATCATCACATAGAACCTGATAATGCTTCCTGAGACTTCTTCAATTTCTGCAATTCTTCAATTCTTAGAGTACTCTGATCTTGTAGATAATATTACTCAATGTATTCTATGAAACTCCTCCAATTTTCACTCCTTGAATCCTCCCCAAAAAGAGGTTATAGAAATAATGGTAGACTTTATTCAATTATGGTCTATTCATAAGACCCAACTTGTACAGCATGCCCTGCGCTCAATATTAAACATCCGATTCTGAAACTCACACAAAAGAAACTAAAGTCCGTACTATTTCCAATGGAAGTGGTCCCACTTCATTTGGATTCTGTATGAGGAAGTTATGATTGTTTTACCCAGAACACCTATTTATTGACTAGCCTTAGGACTGGTCACAAACCCTATCTTACGCAGAGTGTATCTCCATAATTATAGTGAATGAAGAGCTGAAATTTTTACCAGAGGTACCTTGATATGTCTTATCAATACCATAGCGATTTCACCATCTGAATCGGTCTAGAAAGAAATTTATAGCAAAAATGGTAAGATGACATGAAAATAACATACCTTAGAACACATCACCAAAAGACTTCATCCTCCCTTCAAATACGACCTTCTTTTACTTCTTATTTCCTTTGAAATTCGACTTGTATCAAAATGAATGTATAATGATGCTTATTTATACCATTTATGTCACTTCATTTTAACATTAGGGCCGACCTGACACTTTCTTATTTTGTAATTCTTTTTTAATTATCTTCAGGGTCTACATGTACTTCCTTCTTCAATTCACTTTGTCATCTTCAAAAATGCATTTCTCCTCAACCATGAGGATCCACGTGATGTGCCACATATCACCGGAAACAACATGATTTATACTATCCATTCATGGGTGTTGTATATGCATGTGCATTGTCCTTCATGTCCAAATACCTTTATCAATCTTGCAGTCCAAAACCCATGACTAGGGTTGACATTAATGACAACAACCAATATTCCAACAATATAGGTAAACTTTTGCCTATGAGTGGGATATGGGCACCATTTCAAGGATTGGAACACAAAGGATGGGTGTCAAGGCTAAACCATGTTCCAGGTTAATAAAATGAAGGCCTTAGGTGCTAATTATTACGTCTATGGTTCATGGATGATGCATAGGGTCCCAAGCCACCACACAACCCTCTAAAGGGGATATTTTCCTAGAAGGGAGGGCTATGTGCACCATTTAAAGGGTCATCAAATGAGGGATGTGTGTGGGGCCCAAACCATGGTCTAGAGCCAAAAAATAGGACTTGGACCCTAATTTTCTCTTTTATGGGTCATGCAACATACAAGATTCCCTAATGCACCACATTGGGTTTGTAGAGAGAATTATTTCACTATGAATGGAATATGGGAATCGTTTTGAGGTTTTGTGGATATTGTATGGGTATCAGGGATTAGAAAATTATCCATGGGCGAGAAATAGAGCTTTAAGACATAAATATTTCTTCAAGGAGCATGGTCTGTACATAAGACTCCTAACCACCACATAATAACTATAAAGGGAATCAATATCCTATAAGTCGTATATGGTCATCATTTTGAGGTTTTTTTCATAGGGGATGCATTGTGGGGCCTTGGCCATGGTTTGTGTGATCTATATCCAAGTTGATCTAGATTTTATGAGCAAAACGAAATCAATACATATTATTATCAAAAGATTCTTAACACATAATAACATATATACAGTAAAATTGGTTTCTATTCAATAAGGAAATAAGATGAAACTATAAAATGCAGCAGAAAACAAGCTTGCTAGAATGGTGGCGGCTTATCTCTAAGAAGAGATGTGATGGTTGTGCTCATTCACCATAAGATCATTACAATGAGGCTCTCAAGGCCTTTTTACAATAAATAGGAATGTCAAAAACCATAGACATCCAAAAACCTAACCCTAGGAGATGAAGTGCCAAAAGTCATGTGGGCCCTGTTTGGGTAAGTTAGTACATCAACTTCCCGTGGTCGTAACTTTTGCATACGATCTCTGTTTTAGGCGCATGATATCCCATTGGAAAGGTCTATTCGAGGACTACACATGTTGCCTATGTAAATCCCTATACATTTTGTTTGTGGAGAGCCCTAAAAACGTTGTTTAGGGCCTCAAAAGGACCCTGGAAGTCAGTGACCTGAAAACTAGGAAAAAACTGTCGAAGTGGAAAACTGCCAAAATGAGCCAGTTGGAATAGTTGGGAGGCCACCGAAATCCATCTGGATCACAAATGGAAAATCAAAAGTGCCTAATGACAAGACAAATTCTTTGAAATAACTAAAATTTTAAATTCATCCTTTGTGTTCATGCAAATTACGTGTCATGCCTACCATGTTAATTCATTAAATGAAAGTTAAAATAACAACAACCCAAAATAAATCTACACATGATAAGTTTAGATGACATACTACACCAAATATTTTTTTACCAAAGAATGCTTTGGTGAATAAAAACATGATTGTGAATATAGAGGCAAGTTCGAGTATAACGGAAACATAATGGAATATAAAGGAATATTCCTACATTCGACAAAAAACACATGAAGAAACTCATTTTTTAAGGGAATATTTTTAGTAATCTTATTTTTCATAAATTTGAAGTCACTTTGTACAAATGACATGTCAAATTTTCATTAAAAAAATTAAACAAGGGAAATTAAGCATTTTTCAAAAGATTATTGTAACTATGTATAACAAAAAAACTTAATTCTTTAAAAAAATGTTATTTTGCAAAATACCATGAAATTTGTGGAATTATGTGTGTGTGTGTGTGTGTGTGTGTGTGTGCAAATTGGGTTTAGCTCGACTGGTTGGGAGGAATAATTGTTATCCTTCACACCCAAGTTCAATCCCCAAAAGTGACATGTTGAGCTCATAACGAGTATATTGTTGTAATGGCTTCGAGCCCTATTGTTGATTGACCTTGTGCCCTACAGATTCTAGGGTTTACCATAGGTACCATCCTTGAAATGAGGGGAAGTGATTGGGGGTTTTCCTTGGTCTTGGTAACCTAGAAAAATGTGTGTGTGTGTGTGTGTGTGTGTGTGTGTGTGTGTGTGTGTGTGTGTGTGTGTGACGAGGATTTAAATTTCAAATTTTAATGTATTTGAATCAAAATAGAAAATTCATTCATTTTGGTAAAATGAGAATGCATAAAATATTTCCAATAAAAAACACACATTAAAAAAAAACATCATTTTCCAATGCTACTAAGAATATGTTTATTGACTAATGACGAGCCCTTTCATCGAGCACTCAATGCATTTCATTGAGTCTCTAATGATAGGGCATCACGTCAAAACCCATGTTACTATCTAAAAATGGGCTTTTTATTCTCTTTTTAAAATGTGTGTGTGCACGTGTGTGTTTTTTTTATTTTTTTATGTGTGTTATTATATCATTGAGTTGTCATCAACCATCCTTGACTAGAAAATTCTTTGGTGGGAATGTGTCCAAAGGGCATGCGGTGGGGGAGAGGGGGTGAGGGTGTTAGAATATAATGGATGTGCTTGTTTTACCATTGACAATATCTCTATTGTCACCCAACCATAGGCCGAAGCCACCCTCCGAGCACCTTAACCTTGATAGAGAATCACTCCGGAAGAAAACCCTAGGCTAGATAGACAAACAAAGGGTAGTGCACCTTTCCCTAAGGATAGCGCACCAACAAGAGATGATCAGATAGTCCAGACCCTAGCCAAGAGATATTCCAAGACAAAATGTAACTGCTAGCTGCAGCAGCTACACTGATAGCTCTGCTCAAACCTACGCACAAAATTGGGCACTACAGTGCGCACAAGTTGTTGCTCTGCAATTCTAAGACTGCTTGCCAGAATGAGAACTGGCCTCCTATATTTATACTAATTCTAGCTAACTTCCTAGGCCGACTTCTCATTTTGGGTATCTGTCTGTTCAATATATATTATTATTTCTGGCCGACTTCTTCTCTTGGAGGCTAATAACCTAATATAAATTATCTTCTTGAGCCGACAAGTCTTCTAGGGTTATTATCCAACTCATTAGGGTTTCTTCTTTCTTCCCGGAGTATTCTATCCTCGTCATGTTTACACGTGGAGGTAAATACCTCTCACAACTACCATAATATCAACACTCCCTCCTAACTAGGGAGATATTACAGGTAATGGTCTTGAACACAAAAACATACCATTCACCCAGTAGCATCAACATAGTTGTATAGACTAGATCATGAATAGATCATGAGCACCATCATCATCATTAGTGTCATCAGCTGCATCATCTCTCGAAACCATACTCTATTTGAGTATTCAAACATTATGCTCACTCCACAGAGTGATACAAGAGCTATTCTTCTAATCTAGAAGAGTAAATTCCCTGAACCATTTTTCGTCTGGGATATCTTTGTCCTTTGATTATCTATCTAACTGATAATCATTTTCAATATTGCTGATAGTATTCAAGGCAATTGAAACAAAATATAACACAAATGTGTCTATCCATAGTATTTAATAACTACAATCCAGTGGTACACTACCACACCAAGTAACACACAAGTACTTGATCAACAACGTATAGTCACGAACAATGGAACACATCCACCACAATAGTATACATCTACTGTCATATAATGTTCATAACAATCATTTGATATCAACATGCACAGCAACAATGTTATGATATAAACTGAATCATGTGGGCCAATCTTTCACTCACATCTATGAGATCTGAAAGAATATCTTCCCTCAGAGTAGAACAATGAGATATTTGGACTATTCTTCTCAAGCAAGGAGGAATAACTATCATGTCTTCTGAACTTGGACCATTCCCAACCCTGGGCCATTCTTCCTACACTAATCAAAGTGCACCCTGGAGATAATGTATAAACCCTAAGGAATGCCTGTCCTTGATTGTTGAGCCTGGACCATTCCTTCTACACTAATCAAAGTGCACCCTAGAGAGAATGTATAAACCCTAAGGAATGACTATCCGAACCATTTCCTCTGTTAACCACAAGAGGAAAAGATTGTCCTGTACCAACCTCCAAAACTGACCATTCCCCATGTTAACCACAATGAGAAATCGTTTTCCGACGAGGCATGTTAGTCTTCTTGAGTAACTCTCAAGAAGAGAGAATTACCTAGACCACTCCCCATGTTAACCACAATGGAAAGTCACTGTCTATGATACATCATCAATTTGGACCATTTCCCATGTTAACCACAATGAGAAATTGCTTTCCATCAGAAATCTCAATCCACTTTCCGAACTGAAAAGGAAACTGCTCATCCTGGACCATTTTTCGAACTGAAAAATGACTGTCCATAAGTCAATACATATCTTTGCTCCCTCCAACCTGGGAATCATCTATTCCTTTTTCAATAAGGAAGTTGTCTCCACAAGCTCCATCTTGAGTACGGAAACTCTTTTATCTTGGACACAATATTTACCAAGATGTATGTTTATCTTCTCATCTGTGGAGATATGTATTGGAGAACCTCTTTCTCCTTTCCGAACTTCATCACAGATAATGTAATGCTTGATTTCAAATGTACTTCGTTTTTTAGCACTGGTCTTCTTTGAAGGCTTCATGTAGCTCTGATCAATAAAATATATCATTGTTGGAAAAATGGAACATATCCATGTGGCACTTCTTCTGTCATCATGAGATTTGATCTTCTGAGTAATCATCTTGATACAATATCTTGTTATAGGAAATCTTCACCATGCTTTTGTTGTGCACTGGAGGTTCTTCACCAAGTTATTTTCTTCCATCTTCATACAAGGGTCTCTTTCTGGTATGCCTCAAAGTCTTCAGGTTGCTCTTCATATGCTCTTTGTTCAATTGCTTTGGAGAACATTTTTTGCATTCATCTAATGTAAAACTCCAACCCATGGATATTGCAGATGATATAAAGACTCATGTATAGGTATGTCTAGTTTACTGGAACAAGTAATCGTCATAGTCTTCTCCCTCCACCTGGGAGAACCTCTAGTCTTCGATCTCACAATGCTTTCATTCATAAGTATTTGATACACTATTCTTCATCACAACTTTCAGTTCCTCTACTTGATTGCTTTTAGTGAGTTCATATCAGGCTGGTAATCTTGTGATTCTCGATATAATGAATGGCTGTTCAAGCTTCTCTTCTTTCTTGTAATATTCATGTTCTTTCTTATGTTTTTATTTAGCTCTTGGGTCCATGGAGTTTCTTATAGATTCCATGCCCTAAGGATTCCATTTATTTCTTTCATCATAGGATCATGGATGTGGATGGAAAACCAGGGATACTTTAAGGCTTCTCTTCAAAGAAGTCTTCTTCTAAGGTCGAAATGAACACGTACTGCCTTTCATGGCTTCTACCATGGATATATACTTCATCATCTTCAATGGATCATAGGATTAGCTCCCTCCTAATCCTTGCTTCATGCATGCTCTTCTCTTTGGTGATGTATAATCGTCTCCCCCCATCTGGGAGAGTCCACGCTTCCGTCTGCATCCTTGTTGTCTACTGTAGGGATGATTTTAAGGATGGAAATTTGTTTTAAAATATAGAAACCTTGGCGAATCTTACTAATCCTTCATATGCCAACTATAAATGTTTGGCGATATTTTTGTAAAAATATTGAAATTTATAAGGATTTATATAGTTTTTATAAAATTTTGGTGATTTTTAAGGTAAAATAATTTTATCCTATAGAATTTGGGCGAATTATTTTTAAAATAGCGAATCTCACTTTTGGAAAAACCACGGAAAATTAGCCCATGAGCAAAATTTAGCCCCTAAAATCATCCATGTTCTACTGCAATATATAATTGGCTCTCTCTATATGACAAAGTTCACACTTCCGTCTTGTTGTCTTCTACAAAAATGTCATAAGTCTTTCTCCAATTTCCTCTTGATTGCTGACTTCTTTCTATCTTTGCTTCTTCTAAGTCTCTTCATGATGGATTTGACTTATCTTGCAATAGCTTTCACATGATTTGTTTGACGTATTTCATCCTTTCATGTGTATTATCTAATGATATTCATCCTTATATTGTTGTTCTTCCATAGGTATAGTTCTTCTTGGAATACATTATCTTCTAGGAGATAGATATACAAGATATGTACAGAGACGATGCAAACAAGATATGTACAAGAAATAAGAAGAGTATTGTTACCTTCAGAAGAAGAATTCTCTTTCATCCTGCTTAGTCTTCTTTGTAGGTTCCTTTTCTTCGGCAGCTGATGCTTCRTTTTTCTCCTTTCTTTTCTTTAGCTCGGGACAATGATTCTTGTAGTGACCATATTTTCGATAGTTGAAGCATTGTATTTATGAAATGTCTTTCTCTTGATTTGGCTTCCTCCTTGAGCCAAACTTCGTTTTGTTCCTGAAATTATTGAGTCTTGTTGTGAAGCCCTGATCATAGTACTTCTTTTGGGGTTTCTCTTTTGCACTGATCCTGGATTCTTCTTGAGCACAACAAGTCCAAAGTTATTCAAATGTAGGATACTCCTTTCTTGTGTTCATGCTTGCATCAAATGCATCCCACGTCTTGGGAAGACCATTGAGTACTATGTTTACCAATTCCTTCTCTGAAATGATCTCTTCAATAGCTTGTAGTTGATGTCTTAACTGGGAGATACTCACAAAGTATGATGTTGTGTTGTCCTCATCATTCATCTTCATGTCACAGAGCTCATTCTTCAGACTCATAACTTGTCCAATGTTTCTGACCAAGAAGAGATTTGTTAGGGCATCGTACATATTATTCGATGAGTCAAGATGGGAGATGTAGGGTATCAAGTGGTCTTTTATAGATTCCACTATGATACTCATGGAATTGATGTCACCGTCTTTGAACTTCTTCATAACTACAACGTTATGTGGTTCCTTCTCTTTTCTTTCTTCAAACTCTGATTCCACGATATTTCCTTTCACGATATCCAACACTTTATTCTTGGAAAGTATGAGGTCAATCCTTGTCTTCCATGCTCTGAATTTAGAGGCTCCATCTAACTTTTTCTCTGACTTCATCGAATAAGTCATGGCTTCTTTGACTTGGTCAAACCCTAGATTTTACCATAAAATCAAACTTGATGTCTTGGCTTGCTGAGAGTACCAGGAGATGCGCTAGGCTAGGGCGCACTGATTTGTCTGGATATTAGGTCAATATCTTCACTTAAGGTGTCTCAATGAGAGGATTAGGGTTTCTGCAACTGCACCTGCTAGTAACCCTAGCGACAATGCTTCAACGAGCTTAATATCCTTCTGGCTATGTTTCCTTCCAGCGGTTAGACTGAATGAAGGAGGTGTGGGCCCATAACATGTTAGAATATATTGGATGTGCTCATTTTACCATTGAAAATATATCTATTTTCACCCAACCATAGGCCGAAGCAACCCTTCGAGCACCTTAACCTTGACAGAGAATCACTCTGGAAGCAAACTCTAGGCTAGATAGACAAACAAAGGGTAGCGCACCTTTCCCCAAGGATAGCATACCAACAAGAGATGATCATATAGTCCAAATCCTAGCCAAGATATATTCCAAGCCAAAATGTAACTGCTAGCTGCAACAGCTGAACCTACAACTCTCCTCAAACCTGCGCACAAAACTGGGAACTGTAGTGCACACAAGTTGTTGCTCTGCAATTCTGAGACTACCTGCCAGAATGAGAACTGACCTCCTGTATTTATACTAATTTTGGCTAACTGCCTAGGTCAACTTCTCATTTTGGGTATTTGTCTCTTCAATATATATTATTATTTCTGGCCGACTTCTTCTCTTGGAGGCTAATAACCTAATATAAATTATCTTCTTGAGCCGACAAGTCTTCTAGGGTTATTAGCCAACTCATTAGGGTTTCTTCTTGCTTCCGAGAGTATTCTATCCTCGTCAAGTTTACATGTGGAGGTAAATACCTCCCGTAGCTACCATAATATCAACAGAGGGAAGGGGAAGGAAGGTAAATTTAAACATTTAAAAAAAAATTATGTGTTTTTTTTTGGGCTTTTTAAATATTAAAAAAAAAAATTACGCAAAAGGGGAGAGGAGAAAAGGGGAAAGGGAGATGGGATTAGAAAGGAGGGGATTTGTGGGAGAATGGGGATCGATAGTGGGTTGGGGGAAGAGGTTTGTGAATAGGGAAAATGGAAAAATCATAAGGGAGAGGAGACAGGGGAAATGGGGGGATAGGTTTTTCAAGGAATTTTTTTTTGAGCTTGTAATTTTAATTAGAGTTTTTTTTTTTTTTTTAAGTTTGATAATTTTTTAATTAATTAATATTTTAACTTGAGTTTTTTAATTATTTTATTTTCATTTAGTTTTTTAAGTTTTTATTTTCATTCTTGTTGTCTTAATTTGGTTTCATTGTTTATGTGTTTTTTTAAAACTTTTGGGTTTTCTATTTTTTAAAATTTGTTTACACTTGAAAAAACAAAATGGGCATGAGTGGACGGGAAATGTGGAGGATGGGAAAAGAAAAGGGCGATAGTGGCAAGAGTGGGAGCACATATCAATGGGGTTCCCCTCACCAATTATTTCATCCCCACTAAAGTAAAGTGTGGATGATGGGGCATAAGGATGGTTGTTCTTTGACAAGGTAGATATTAAAAGGGTGTCCTCATATGGAATTGATGCTCCAACCCCCAAAATATGTAAAGGGACATTAATGGAGTGGAAGCAAAATGAGGGGATGATAATTTTTTAGATGAGGCGGAGATTAATGGGGATATGCTCATAAAGATTCAGTGCCACCTTAATAATGGGAATAGTAAATAAGCATCTCATCAGAAAGTTTCAATGCCACCTTCATAATCAGAAAAGTAAATAATCATCTCCTCAGAAAGCTTCAATGCAACCTTTGTAATCATAAAAGAAAATAATCGTCAACGAAATGAGGGGCCACTAGAGGAACAATTATTTTCTAGTGAGCCAAAGATTGACATGAACTCTTTTATCGATGTTGCAAAGACAAAATGGTCAACACCATTTTTTAAATTAATTTTGATGGCATATAATTGTTGATAATGTTTCAACAATTTTTATAAAAGACATTTTAGTTAATTTCAACAATTTTTATAAAAGACATTTTAGTTAATATTGTACTTCTAAAATAGTTAGTGACGTTGTAATAATGTTATTTGATAGTATTTTATTTGAAATGAAAAATCGTTTCTTTAATTTTTAGAAGAAAAAATAAATCCTTATATATAAAAGAAGGCTAAAATGGTTCATGGTAAAATTTTAAAATATATTATAATAAAACTTTGGCATTTACAACTTTGAAAAATATTCATAATTACTTATAAATATCAATAAGTTAACTAACAAAAACAACATTAATACAAAAGGTAACACACACACACATTTGAAATTAGAGAGAAATTTTCAAAAAGAACTCATGAGCAAAAAATCATTCATTTTATTGATCCAGATTATGTTGAGAATGAAACGAGAGAAACACAAAAAATATAGAAAAGAGCAAAGAAATACAGTGAAACCCAACTTCTATTAATGAATAAGGGAGAAAAAACATTATAGAACAGAAACATGCAGAATGGGGTAGCTTATCTCCGAGAAGAAAGAGATGTTGGCTACGCTCCAATCACAACAAGTTTTACATCACACTCCATTGCATACTTAAAGGGATGGGTTATGTTGAAAATGAAATGAGACAAAATAAATAAATATAGCAGATAACATAGAAATACAGTGAAATCCAACTTATATTAATGAATAAGACAGAAAAACACTGTAGAACACAAATTGGAAAAATTGGGTAGCTTATCTTTGAAAAGAAAGAGATGTTGGCTACACTTCATTTGCAACAAGATTTACATCACACTCCATTGCATTCTTAAAGGGTCTCCACCTCAATTATATATGAGAGAGTGAGAGGAGAACAATTCCCATGATGTATGTGGGATAAATTAATCTAAGTTTATAAAATGCCATAGGCATGTAAGACACTAGGACTTCTTGGGTGGTCACCCATCCTAGTACTACTCTATCCCAAGCATGCTTAATTGTAGAGTTCTAATGGGATCTAGTGCATAAGATTTATGTTGTAGGAATGTACATAAGATCATTGCATGATGTATGGGATTAACAAATGAATATGGTATTACATTCCATTCCCCATTAAAAGGGTGAATATCATGGTTTATCAAAACCATAGGCTCGAAATGTTGATTCATTGGAAAAGGTGGTTGGCCACCGAGATCCTCCTAGATCATTCCTCCCCCCTTAGGAAGCAATGGTCCCCATTGGGTCAAGTTCCCTCGGGAGATGGGGAAACTTTTGCTGAATCTGAACCTTGGTGAGTCGCTTGCCTTGTTGAAGTAGATGTGCTACTTGCACTTTTCATGTGAAAGGATGTCATGAACCTGTTGGAGGTGTTGGATCCATTCAAAAGATCTAGATGTAGAATCTTCCTTGTTCTGAGTGTGGGAGGACTCTGTCAGTGAAGATGTAGCAAGAAGAGCTATATCAATGGGGAATAACGGTTGGAACCCTAAGCACACCTGAAACGGGTTGTGGCCAATAGAGCTATGCTGAACATGTGGAAGACTCTCATTCTCTTCGTGCTCCTCTACAATCTTATCGACCTTCTTTTGCTGGATAGAAATGTCTTGGGCCAAGGCTGTAGTATTCGCAGTGACCTCTTGTTCACCATCTGACTGGATCGTGAAGAGGGAAAAATTTGTGGTCTAAGAAATTACTTTGTGGCATTGATTTTTCGAGATCAATGAAGTGGTAGTAGTTAGAGCTACCTAGGTACCTGTTATCGCACAATCTCTACTTGCCCAAATCCCTAGGCAAGTAAGGGATATTGGCGTAACAAACACGATATCCTATCACTGTCAACTTAATAGGAAATCCCCACTTTTTAGGGATAAGTAATGTCTACCCCGAGGGAGGCATCCCCGGTAACCTAAAGAGCTGGAAAATTAGGGTTATGGTCAAGATATATTCCCACCTCTCACTGGTTACCAAAGTCACTAAGTCCATGTCTAAAAATTGAGTTTAATTAAGTGCTTGATGTAACTTCCTGGAACAAGACAATATAGCACACATATACAATAATTCCAAGTACAAATATGATAATAATACCTCAAGGGACAATAGACATTGACAATAAATGCTAGCTGATACAAAATTGTAGTAGTCAATAAGTTTACAACAACAATTGATGAAATGTAACAACTGCAACAACTGGTCCTCATAAAACCTTTAAAAGATAATAAAATGATAACATTAACTATGTAGAATGATAATAACTTGTCACAAGCAATTTATGAAATGATTAGCTAGCAATTAATTTTGAGTATGTAAAAAAATTGTTGCAATTAGATGGTTGTAGAAAACATCCATAACAACATCAAATAAGTTAGTGATCTAGGATAAACTAGGGTTAGAGATAGTTAGTAAAAGCTTAGGAGAAAAGAGTTTGACTGTTTGATCAATCCTTCAACAAGAGAGAAGTAAGAGCTAGTGCCTTTTAGGGCTTATGGAGTCAAACTGGACGACTTCTTCTAAGGCTGCAAATCAATTTATGATAATGCACAAAAGTCTAAGAGGGAAAATGCATAGGAGAAGTAGTAACTTAAGTCCCCCTATGCAGTGACATCAAAAGAAAAGTTGCTAGGGTGTAGGAAATTCTAGGCCCTAGAGTCTTTCTCTCATTAGGCTTCTTATGGAGTAAACATTATGCAAAGATAACTAAGTCAAAATCCTTAGAGTGCTAACAATTTAGGGCTTTATGGTTTCACTAGTTACTAGATCAATTCAATGAAAAGCTTAACAAATAGAAAGTAAGAAAGTAGGAATTTAATTTACTTACTTCAAGCATTAAGTATACCATGCAATTTCATAATCTTGTATGAGAAAATAAAAACATACAACAAACCATTCAATAGATGAAAAAAATGCATATTTTACTTACTTGCACTAAGAATAATCATGAGAATACCATGCGAGATCACCATAAAAACTTTCAAGATTGATCCAAGTTGCAAAAAATAGCCTTATACAAGAGTGAGCCTCACAATTTCAGCCAATATCCCTTACTAGGGTGAAAATTTCACACCTCTTTTCTTGTATGACAAGTTGTGATGTGAAAATGAGAGTACTTTATGCTTATTTATACAAAATTTTGTCCTTTAATTATTTTTTGGTCAAAAATAAGGCCGACCTTGCCAATTTACAATAAAATTCAATTTTGACATAATAAAAATTAATTTGTATCTAGAAACACCTCCAAGGGTGATGTGATTCCCCTCTAGGGTGACGTTGAGCCCTAAAAGTGGAAGGTTGAGATAAAAATGTGGAGCGCTTGGCCTCCAGAAGCCCCAAATGATGCCCACACATGCCACCAAGCTCATAAATTCCTCTAAGCTGAAACCCTAGCTCTGGATGATGTCTAGGGATATGATGGTGATGTTCAGGGCCCTCAAAGGCTAACAACCATGTGGGAAGAGAAAGGTCCCCCTGGGTCTAGGTCTGTCAGGGTGCCTCCAAAGGAAATGTCCTTCTTTCTCTTGGTACAAGTCTTCCATTTCTTCTTACCCCTGGATGGGGTTTCAACATCCATATGTGAGCTTTAAGCCCCATGAAGCTCCGAGCTAATCATTCCCTCATGCACACATGTCCACCAGGAAAGGTCCTGCAACAACAACAAGTACGCCCTCCATGGGTTCATAAGTCAGAGGGACCATATCATGTAAATCACATCCAATAATTAAATTACCCAAACATGTGCATCAAACCCCCCTTAACCCAGACAAATTCTCAAAGACGTTATGAAATTTGAAAATTTAGTTTTGGAGAAGGTCTCAGGGTGTCCTATTGGGCCAACCTCTCTTAATTTTGGGGTGTTTTCCAGGTGGGATATAGTCCAAGTCATGTAAGTGTATGAGGTGGTATGGGGTAAGTATTTGGGAATGGGGTGCATGAAATAATAGGGAAATGTAAAGTCTTACATGTGGGTGCCTTTGTAGAGGGTGTGTTTCACCTTGTCATAAATGCAATTCTTTCTATCCCATTCATTTAATTTTACTCTTAACTTTATTTTTTTTTATCTTTTTCTCTTGTGCTTTAAGGGAATAGTTGAGATACATTTTCCTCTCTTGATTACCAAAGGTGAAAACGTTATCCACAACCATTTCACGGAAATTAGAAGGTTGGCTCATGATGAGACCCCCTTTCTCTTGGCTATGCCACCAAGAGCCACTACCCTGGCTTAGTGACCAGATAGATGGTAATGTCATACCACTACATGCCCATGGTCATAATAGATCAGCTCGTGATGAGACCCCCTATCCATCAACTAATACCTTGAGTGTTTATATTATTTTATGGGTCCCCTTTTCTTACTGATAAGATTTTTTACTGTTTTCCTGGGGATCCCTGGGTGAATCATCTCAAAGGTTTCAACATTAACTTTTAACTCTTTCCATCTACTTTTACCCTTTGGGCCTTTATCCCATTTTTCCCATGAGGTAAGGTACTACCCTTTGTAGTGTATCCAATCCTAATGCCCAAAAAAGGATAGGGGAGATGAGAGGAATAAATATGGAAAGTGGTAAGTATGGAGGGAACAAACGATGAATTTTCACATATCCATCGAGTGGAAACCCATCCTAAAGGGAAATAAACTTACTATGGCACCATGTCACCCTTCCAGGTATGAACGAGGCAAAGAGAATAATTTCCAAACAAACGTCATGAAATGAAGAAGGATTCAATACAACATATTCAAGTGCTTCAAAAATCAAAGTGATACATACCATGATAACCAGACTCATTACCTCATGAAGAAAGACTCACTACTACTTTAGGACCAGGATGGTGGGATGGATATTGCTGTAGATGATAAATGGATTGCACTGAAGAAAAGAGGGGCCCTCTGGGGCCATGCTCAAGCCGTCTGGCTGTCGGTAGTCCATGTCTAAGCCCTATGGGCCTTGAGACATGATCTCCTTAGTTATCCCTAGGCTAGGGGATAACATCTGGCTCCAACTCGGGGACATGTGCTCACCGTAGAGCGCATGAGAACCTCAACATCTCTGGTATGACATGTTCCTGCTAAATCTCAACAAAATATATTAGTAATCCCTAGAGTGGTGATATCACCCCTTGTTCATATATGATAAAATAAACCAATAAAATCATCTCTAGTCTAGAATATGGTCATGAGCATACATATATACGTAATGAAACAAGACAATATTAAAATGCAACTAAAACTATGCTAAGATGATATTCAATGGTATATACAATGAATGTAAATTCCTACCTACCTCTACTTACCTGTTGGTTGAATGCTAGGTGTAGTCAAATAACCAGTGAAACCATCCTAGAAATACCTCAAAAAATTTGCCTCTATGCTTCATCATAAACTAAAACAATGACAATTCAAGCACAAAATAAACATGAGTTAGAGCATGCATTATAGCATAGGAGGTCATAAATTCTAGCTCATGGAGGCGGGAGGGAGGGACGCAATCATGCCAAGTCACCCTTCCAGAAAAGTGATCAATCCATCTCAAAAAAGGATCGTGAGAGGTCAAGGACTCAAAATCCTGGCTCAAAGAGTATGAGGGTTGACTACCTTGGATGTTATCACTCCCTAGGGTCTAAGAAGGGATTAACAAGAACATAGAGGGAAATTGACAACTTCTCAGAGGAAAGATGAAAGATTGAGATAATAAACTTCTTAAGGCATTCAAACTCCCCTTGAATTCCAACGTAAATTTTTTCCCTAAAGAAAAATTGAAACAAGAGACATGTTCCCCAACTGCATCCTTAGTGACATAACGAGGTAGAGCAATCATAGGGAGTTTGAAAACCTTGTGACAAGTATCCTTCTTTAGGAAAGAAACTTCCTCTTTATCAAAATTTGAGCACAACGATGGTTGATAATATTCTTCATAGAATAAATCGAAGTGCTCAAAGGAATACTCATCAAAATCCTCAAGGTATGACTGAAAATCATTAGGAGAAAATTGCACTTGGTCATCCTTGGTGCTTGGAAAACTTCTGTAATTATATCATCATCTTGTTGCCAACTGTAAAAATTATTAGGAACATCATATGATATTTGTGAAGGAAACATTCGAAGATATCCTTCCATATCATAACTGAGATCCTCATTAAAACCAATCAAATCCCACTTACATCTTCCAACATGTATGAACTCATCGATATTATCAACCATGTCACTACCTTTATCATAACATGAAGGATTTAATGCATCCAAGGGATCCTCTAATACTTCTTCACTTTCTAGATCATAAAATAAAGCATCCTCAAAATCTTGGAAAGGGAAATAGCTACTGTGTTCAATTCTTGTTGTGTAGGAGCATCAAAGGCTTGGATGCCTTCATCAAATGGAAGAGAATCCAGTACATCATCCCCAAGACTTGTCTCTTTAATCATCTTTTCGCCTTCATTAGAAAATGAAGGACCTAACTCTTCCAAGGGTTCCTTTACTTCTTCACCTTCTGAATCATAGAACAAAGTGTCATCAAAAAAATGGAAAGGAAAATGATTCACCTCATTCTCTCCATCTTGTGCAAGAGAGATATGATCTTGGAGAGTTTCATCCGACGAAGGAGAGAATACTAGTGCTTCATCCTCATAATTAACTTCTTTAGTCAAGTCTTTACTATATTCTATTGAATCATGGAAAAAATATTTCTCCTCTTCAAGGGGTTGACAACCTTCATTAATATCTCCTTCTATATTAGAGGGTTCTTGGTATTGATCATGGTACAAATCCCTGAGATCTTCCACAATCTCAGTGGTGAATCCTTCGTCCTCTAGGGATATTGTGAGATTTTGAAGGGTGTCTTCATATGTATGGCATTGTGGTTTCAAAAACTCAATAAACCTATTGACGAGGTCTATGAAATATGATATACCCTTATCTTCGCAACAACCCTTAATCCAATCTTGCAAAAAAGATGACAGGGAAAGTATGAACGATTTTACCAGAAGATCCTCCCCTTCAAATTCTATCTCACTTATGTACTTCAAGAATTATACAATGTGAGTAATTGGGAGGCCTCTGAATATTGGAGAGTTGTTTAACCATTTTATATCAATATAATGTGGGTATCCTTGAAAACTTTCAAAATCAATAGTCGGATACACTTGTTCCCAGGGCGCCATGATCCCATATCTTGGAAATATCACAAAATTGAGAGTAAGGTGGCACCTTGGAAAAGGTTAATGGAGTCGCCAGATATTCTCTTAAGGATTATCAAAGGGAGTGATTGAATCACCCTCAGTGGAGTCACCAGGTAAGATTCATAAGATGCAGGATTTGAGGGAAAGGCTTACCGAAAAAGTGTTGTTGAGGAATATTGACTCAGTATTCCTTGCAAATGGTGCCAAACATGTTATCGCACAATTTGTACTTGCCAAAATCCCTAGGAAAATAAGTGAGATTGGCATAAAAAACATGATATCCTATCACTGTCACCTTAATAGGAAATCCATAATTTTTAGATATAAGCAATGTCTACCCTAGGGGAGGCGTCTCCAGTAACCTAAAGGGCTGGAAAATTAGGTTTATGGTCAAGATATATTCCCCCCTCTCACTGGTTACCAAAGTCACTAAGTTTGCATCTAAAAAATGAGGTTAATGAAGTGCTTGATGTACCTTCCCGGAAAAAGACAATATAACATGCATATACAATAATCCCAGGTACAAATATGATAATAATACCTCAAGAGACAATAGATAATGACAATAAGTGCTAGCTGATACGAAATTGCAGCAATCAATAAGTTTACAACAACAATTGATGAAATGTAACAACTGCAACAAATACTCCTCAGAAAAGATTGAAAAGACAATGAAAATATAGCATTAACTATCTAGAATGATAATAACTTGTCACAATCAATTTCTGAAATGATTAGTTAGAAATTAATGTTGAGTATGCAGAAAATTTGTTGCAATTAGATGGTTGTAGCAAACATCTATAACAACATCAAATAATTTAGTGATCTAGGCTAAACTAGGGTTAGAGATAGTTAGTAAAAGCTTAGGATAATTTTTTTTGAGTGTTTGATCAATCCTTCAACAAGAGATAAGAAAGAGCTATTGTCTTTTAGGGCTTATGGATTCAAAGTGGATGACTTATTCTAAGGCTGCAAATCAATTTATGATAATGCACAAAATTCTAAGAGGGAAAATGCATAGGAGAAGTAGTAACTTAAGTCCCCCTATGCAACGACCTCAAAAGACAAGATGTTAGGGTGTAGAAAATTCTAGGACCTATTATCTTTCTCTCCTTAGGCTTCTTATGGAGTAAAACTTATGCAAAGTTAACTAATTCAAAATCCTTAGAGTGCTAACAATTTAGGGCTCTAGGATTTCACTAGTTACTAGATCAATTCAATGAAAATCTTGACAAATAGAAAGTAAGAAAGTAGCCATCTAAGTTCCTTACTTCAAGCATTAAGTATACCACGCAATTTCATAATATTGTATGAGAAAATAAAACCATACAACAAAACATTCAATAGATGACAAAATGCAGATTTTACTTACTTTCACCAAGAATAATCATGAGAATACCATGCAGGATCACCATAAAAGCTTTCAAGATTGATCCAAGTTGCAAAAAATAGCCTTATACAAGAGTGTGCATCACAATTTCAGCCAATAGCCCTTACTAGGGTGCAAATTTCAGACCTCTTGTCTTGTATGACAAGTTGTGATGTGAAAATGAGAGAAATTTATGCTTATTTATACAAAATTTTGACCTTTACTTAATTTAGGTCAAAAATAAGGCTGACCTCGCCAATTTACAATAAAATTCAATTTTGACATAATAAAAATTAATTTGTATCCAGAAACACCTACAAGGGTGACACCATGCCCCTCTAGGGTGACATTGAGCCCTAAAAGTGGAATGTTGAGCTAAAAATGTGGGGCGCTTGGCCTCCAGAAGCCCCAGATGATGCCCACACGTTCCATCACGCTCATAAATGCCTCCAAATTGAAACCCTAGCTCTGGATGATTTCTAGGGATATGATGGTGACGTCTAGGGCCCTCAAGGGATAACATCCATGTGGGAAGAGCAAGGTCCCCTTGGGTCTAGGTCTGCCAGGGTGGCTCTAAAGGCAACATCCTTCTTTCTCCTGGTACAAGTCTTCAATTTTTTCTTACCCCTAGCTGGGGTTTCAACATCCATCTGTGGGCTTTAATCCCCATGAAGGTCTGAGCTAATAATTCCCTCATGTTTACTTGTCCACTGAGAAAGGTCCTGCAACAACAAAAAGTACGCCCTCCAGGGGTTCATAAGACACAGGGATCATAGCATGTAAATTACATCCAATAATTAAATTACCCAAACATGTGCATCAAACCCCCCTTAACTCAGACAAATGCTCAAAGATGCTATGCAATTTGACAAGTTAGGTTTGGAGAAGGTATCAAGGTGTTGTATTGGGTTAACCTCTCTTAAGTTTGGGGTGTTTCCTAGGTGGGATCTAGTCCAAGTCATGTAAGTGTATGAGGTGGTATGGGGTAAGTATTTGGGCATGGGGTGCATGTAATAACAAGGAACTATAAATTCTTACCTATGGGTACCTTTGTAGAGGGCGAGGCACACCTTTTCATAAATGTAATTGTTTCCTAGCCCCATCATTACCTTTTACTCTTAACTTTATTTCTTTTGATCTTTTTCTCTTGTGTTTCAAGGGAATAGTTGAGGGAAACTGTCATGCCTTGATGACTTGAGGTGACAACATTATCCACAACCATTTCACGGAAATGAGAAGGATGTCTCGTGATGAGACCCCCTTTCTCTTGGATATGCCACCAAGAGTCACTACCCTGGTTTGGTGACCAGATAGATGGTAATTTCACACCGCTACATGCCCATTGTCATAATAGGATGGCTCATGATGAGACCCCATATCCATCAAATAATACCTTGACTGTTTATATTATCTTATGGGTCCCCTTTCCTTACTGAGAATCATTTTTACTACTTTCCAGGGGATCCTTGGGGGAACCATCTCAAAGGTTTCAAAATTGGCTTTTAACTCTTTCCAACTACTTTTACCCTCTGTGTCTTTAGCCCCTTCTTAACCCACGATGTAAGGTACAACCCTTCCTAGTGTATCCAATCCCAATGCCCAAACAACAATAGGGGAGATGAGAGGAATACAGATGGAAAGTGGTAAGTATGGAGGGAACGAACAATGAATTTTCATAGATGCACCCAGTGGCAACCCATCCTAAAGGAAAATCAACTTACTAGGGCACCATGTCACCCTTCCAGGTATGAACGAGGCAAAGAGAATAATTTCCAAGCTAACGTCATGAAATGAATAAGAATTCAATACAACATATTCATGTGATTCAAAAATCAGAGTGATACATACCATGATACCTGGACTCATTACCTCATGGAGAAAGACTCACTTCCGCTTTAGGACCAGGCTGGTGGGATGGATACTACTGTAGATGATAAATGGATTGCACTGAAGAAAAGAGGGGCCCTCTGGGGCCATGCTCAAGTCTTCTGGCTCTCGACACTCCATGTCTAGGACCTGTGGGCCTCGAGACATGATCTCCTTTGTTATCCCTAGGCTAGGGGATAACAATACCCTGTAGAGTTGATCTTCCAGAGTAACAATGACACTACGGGGCTGATACTCATAGATAACATGACATTTCCACATATATGGTTTTCCTAAAATAACATCACAGACTTCAAGTGTGGAAACATCACACACTACCTCATCTTTGAAGGGATTGCTGCCATAGGACATGCGATCTTGTTGGATAACAAAAGTGTCTCTTCCTCAAATCAACCATTAGATTGTGTATGGTTGGGGGTGTGGCATCATTGGAAAATTCAATCTCTTGACAACCTCAGCTGAGAGAAATTTCTTCTAATTCCCACTGTTAACAATGAAATGAAGTGGGGTCCCCTTTACCCACATTTTATAGTGGAAGAGGTGCTCCTAATCCTCAATCTACTTTGGTTATTCTAGTTGTATTTTTGTGGCTGCGATGGTAGCAGTGAGTTCTTCATCGATGATTTGGTTCCCTTTACTATTCTCTGAATCAAATTCTAAGTCAGGTTTTGATTCTTTTTCTTTGAGCTCGACCACTAATGATTTTTTCAAGCGACATTCATCAATGTTGTTCTTGGGACTATTGTGGAACTCACACCACTTTCCAGTGTCTTTCTTAGACTTCTCTTTACCCTTCTTTGTCTGCGTCTTGGACTGGATCTCTTGAGGTTGGCCTTCCTTGCTCCGTCCTTCATTATGTGAGTTAGGGTTTCCTTTTCCATGATTCTGTTGTGGCGTATTTTCAAACCTAAACCCTCGTTTACTCTATTGCTTGAATTTCTGCTCAATTTTTACTACATATCGATAAGCAAAAAACACTGAGGAGATGTCCAAGAAATCCATCTCTGTTTAAATGTACCTATGCAGACCACTGCGATACTTAAAAAACAAGTGTCTCTTAGATTATTTGATACCCAACTTTGAGCGCAAGGTACAAAATATGTTAGTGTACTTCGACACCATCTAGTCTCTTTTCTAACGCAGAGTCGTCCATCTCATGTACTGGTCATCATAGTTTCTGATAGGGTAGAAATATTCCTTTAGGGTATATACAAAATCCTCCCAAGTGGGTTATCTCCCGAATGGTGTAGACTCATTCACAATGTAACTCTCCCAATAACCTTCCCACCAAGATTTGACATGGGGAAGGGATTTAAGGAGAGCAAACATGATCTTTTCACTGTCGGGAATTTTTGGATAGAGTAGTAGATTCAACCATTTTTCTATAGAATATGCATCTATTTGGCCTTCAAATAAGGGGATATCAAAGTTGACTTGCACCTTGACGGGTGTCACACTTGTGAAATGGATAATTGTCGAAGATTCCTCAGCCGCCACCATCGGTAGTCTTCGAAGGATCTGAGTGAAGTTGTCCATCATCTTCTTCCTTTGTCGCATGAGGGATTCCTCGAGAAACTTCTTGAAATGATCTCTTACTTTGTCATCTCTCTTTTCTTCCGCCATGGGAGGTCGCTTGGGCTGGTGAGAGTAGTTGTCCTCAAGAGAAACTAGCTCGAGACCTAACTCTCTATACCCTGACCTCGTTGGGGACTTGCTCTAAGAATCGACAAGGAGCAGACTGCTTTGATACCACATATTTGGATTATGCTTAGAACAAAATGAGACAAAAACAAAAAATATAGAAGAGAATAGAGAAATACAATGAAACCTAACTTCTATTAATAAATAAGAGATAAAAAACATTATAGAACACAAACCGACATAATGGGGTAGCTTATGTCTGAAAAGAAAATGATTTTGGCTATGCTTAATTCACAACAATAATTACATCACACTCCATTACATGCTTAAAGGGTCTCCTTCAGCTCAATTATATATGAGAGAGCGAGAGGAGAAAAATTCCCATGATGCATGTGTGATAAATTAATCTAAGTTTATAAAATGCCACAGGCATGTAAAACAATAAGACTTCTTGGGTGATTACCCATCCCAGTACTACTTTAGCCCGTGTGTGTGTGTGTGTGTGTCAATTTTATTTAGCTCGGGTGTTTGGGAGGAAACATGGTTATCCTCCCCACTCGGGTTCAATTCCTGTAAGTGACATGTTGAGCTAATAACGAGTATATTGTTGTAATGGATTCAATCCTTGTTGTTGATTGACCTTATGTCTTGGGTTTTCCCTGAGCTTTGTAACCTAGAATATATATATATATATATATATATATATATATATATATATTTTAATAAAAATAGAAAATTCATTCATTTTGGTAAAATGAGAATGCATAAAATATTTCCAATAAAAAAACACAACTTAAAAAAAGGTCATTTTCTGATGGGTAATATGGTTGACATGAATCCTTCTCACCATATATTTAATGTAGTATATAAATTGGTTGTTGAGAAGAACATTTTCTAGTGGAAGAGGTGCTCCTAATCCTCAATCTCCTCTGGTTATTCTAGTTGTATTTTTGTGGCTACGATGGTAGAAGTGAGTTCTTCATCGATGATTTGGATCCCTTTACTGTGCTCTGAATCAAATTCTGAGTCAGGTTTTGATTCTTTTTCTTTGAGCTCGATCACTAATGATTTTTTCAAGAGACATTCATCAATGTTGTTCCTGGGACTATTGTGGAACTCACACCACTTTTTGGTGTCTTTCTTAGACTTCTCTTTACCCTTCTTTGCATGTGTCTTGGACTGGATCTCTTGAGGTTGGCCTTCCTTGCTCTGTCCTTCATTCTGTGAGTTAGGGTTTCCTTTTCCATGATTCTGTTGTGGCGTATTTTGAAACCTGAACCCTCGTTTACTCCATTGCTTGAATTTCTGCTTAATTTTTACTACATATCGTTAAGCAACAACCACTGAGGAGATGTCCAAGAAATCCATCTTTGTTTAAATGTACCTATGCAGACCACTGTGATACTTCAAAAACAAGTGTCTCTTAGAGTCTTTGATACCCAACTTTGAGCGCAAGGTACGAAATATGTTAGTGTACTTTGACACCGTCTAGTCTCTTTTCTAATGCAGAGTCGTCTATCTCATGTACTGGTCATCATAGTTTCTGATAGGGTAGAAATCTTCCTTTAGGGTATATACAAAATCCTCCCAAGTGGGTTATCTCCCGAATGGTGTAGATTCGTTCACAATGTACCTCTCCCAATAACCTTCCCACCAAGATTTGACATGGGGAAGGGATTTAAGGAGCGCAAACATGATCTTTTCATTGTCGGGAAATTTTTGGATAGAGTAGTAGATTCAACCACTTTTCTATAGAATATGCATCTATTTGGCCTTCAAATAAGGGGATATCAAAGTTGACTTGCACCTTGACGGGTGTCGCACTTGTGAAATGGATAATTGTCTAAGATTCCTCAGCCTCCACCATCGGTAGTCTTCGAAGGATCAGAGTGAAGTTGTCCATCATCTTCTTCCTTTGTCGCACGAGGGATTCCTCGAGAAACTTCTTGAAAGGATCTCTTACTTTGTCATCTCTCTTTTCTTCCGCCATGGGAGGTCGCTTGGGCTGGTGAGAGTAGTTGTCCTCAAGAGAAACTAGCTCGAGACCCAATTCTCTATACCTTGACCTCGTTGGGGACTTGCTCTAAGAAACGACAAGGAGCAGACTGCTTCGATACCACATATCTGGATTATGCTTAGAACAAAACGAGACAAAAACAAAAAATATAGAAGAGAACATAGAAATACAATGAAACCCAACTTCTATTAATAAATAAGAGATAAAAAACATTGTAGAACACAAACCGGTAGAATGGGGTAGCTTATCTCTGAAAAGAAAACGATTTTGGCTATGCTTAATTCACAACAAGATTTACATCACACTCCATTACATGCTTAAAGGGTCTCCTTCAACTCAATTATATATGAGAGAGTGAGAGGAGAACAATTCCCATAATGCATGTGTGATAAATTAATCTAAGTTTATAAAATGCCACAGGCATGTAAAACAATAGGACTTCTTGGGCGATTACCAATCCCAATACTACTTTAGCCCGATTGTGTGTTTGTGTGTGTGTGTCAATTTTATTTAGCTCAGGTGTTTGGGAGGAAACATGGTTATCCTCCCCGCTCGGGTTCAATTCCTGTAAGTGACATGTTGAGCTCATAACGAGTATATTGTTGTAATGGATTCAATCCTTGTTATTAATTGGCCTTATGTCATGGGTTTTTCCTAAGCTTTGTAACCTAATATATATATATATATATATATATAATGTATTTTAATAAAAATAAAAAATTCATTCATTTTGGTAAAATGAAAATGCATAAAATATTTCCAATAAAAAAACACACCTTAAAAAAAGGTCATTTTTTGATGGGTAATATGGTTGACATGAATCCCTCTCACCGGATACTTAATGTAGTATATAAATTGGTTGTTGAGAAGATCATTTTCTGAAGAAAAAAAAAATCCAACTGACAGGGTGGGGAGGTAGGGGAGCTCTAGCTAAAGACTCAAAGCACTTCATCAAGTCTCTTGCAAGAGACGCCCTGGCTAGGAAATAATAATAATATTTTTCTTGACCATTGACGATCCCTTTAATCGACCACTCGATGCACTGCATTGATCCTTCGATGATAAGGAAACATCTCAACACACATGTTACTATCTAAAAATGGGCATTTATTTTAATGAAGTTGGGAGATTATTTTATGACTTCTTTTCAAGTGTTTTTATTTTTTATTTTATTTTATGTGTATATGATGTTAAATGGGACTATTTTAATGAAGTTGGGAGATTATTTTATGACTTATTTTCGAGTATTGTGAAGAAACAATTTGGCACTGTGGGAGAGGCAAATTCAAACAAAACTTTGGTTTGTATATAATGCTAAATGAGATTGTTTAATAAGGTTATGATGTTATTTTACTTCTTTTGGAGTGCTTGTAAAGAGAGGTTTGGCACTGCTATAGAGGGAATGCGAAATGTAATTTTCTTTTCTTTCTTTGGAAGATAAATTTACCATTAAAAATAAATAAAAATAAACCAATTTCATCTATCAAGACATAAAATTTCTGTCTATACGACTGATGGATGCCAATAATTTTCATGGTATTAAGTTGTACGATTGAAGGTTATACTACCATTGTGAATTCACTATTTGAAGTGAGAAATAGGGATTAGACTTCATTGTTATATAGTGTTAAAAATATGTCGAGGAAGTGTCCACTTCGATAGAAGAATATTTGCTTCAATATGTGCATGGTATAATTGAATTTAATAAGACAAAGAAAAATCACTATAAACTTTCATGAAATTGAAGTGAGAACCGTTAAAATATCAAGTTGATTCCAATTAGATTGAGGACTGTCTATGGTTTTGATGATGTTGAGGTGGTGTGAAGTTTACAAGATTTAATGAATTCTAATATATAAAGGATGATTTTTTTGGTGATTGGGTCTTATCATTTTGACAAATATATAGATTTTTGCAAAAAAATTCTAAAACCACTTTCAAGTTAATGTATATGGATTTTAGCAAAACAATTCTAAAATAACTTTCAAGTCAATGTATGAGCCACTTTCAAGTTAATGTATATGGATTTTATTAAAAATATTTTAAAATCACTTTCAAGTCAATGTGTGAGAGGAATATGGGTAGGTACATCTTTGCACAATTTTTTTTAATATTTTTTTCAATCTAAGGATAAGTTAGCTAGATGATAGGTATTGGAAATGAGGTTTATGTGAATAATATAGAAAATTATTAAACCATTATTATTTGTAAGAGGTTTGTATTTTTGGCATCGTTTTAAAAATAAATGTAAGTTAGTTTTATTAGTCCCTGCCCTTTGGGCTGGTAGGGACTATTAGTAATCGATTTTATCTTTTTTTATTAAACTTGCACGGAAACCAATGAATTATTAGTCTTTTAACCTAAGTTTTGGCAAATCCATAAATTTTTGAAACTGCACTTTACGTTTTATCCTAAGTTTTGAAACTGCACTTTACATTTTATCCTAAGATCCGAAGTTGTAAGTTGGACATCTTATTTGGCCTCAGATCGAGGCAAGACTTAGGATAAATATAGAGGGTTCCAATGAGTTTAAGTGTTTATTGAAGTTTATTGAACTAATGCTAGACATCAGGTCTAGCATTAATTCATAACATTAATTGTTTTCTCTCTTTATTTAGCCTATGTTTATGGGATTTTTCTTACATGTAGTATTTTGCATGACACAGAGACATGTCCATGTCCATGTGTGAGCACCAAGCTCTATATTCCCTACACCGAATTCTCTATTCCCTCCTCCTCGTTCCCAAGGTTTGGAAGCACCTCATGGTGACTTTCCTCTGGTTTTTCATAATGGAATTTGCCTATTACACGATCATAATCGACTTTTCCTATTACACGACCTTTGTATGGGTTATCCTTCTACTCATATACGCCTTGATAGTGCATAATTTGAGTTGGGCGGTTTTTCATTTTGGCCATATTCTTATAACTGTTGTGTTCTTCTATGTCCATGTGTATATAAGCATGGTGGGTCACCTCGAGTGTGTTATATCTATCGTGGAAGACAAATACGAAGCAAATCTTTTGCTATCTGGAATTTTGGTAAGGGATTATTATACAGCCAAAACCAAGGTTGTTGGACACACCTACCACACTTAGAGGGGGGGGGGTGAATGAGTGTGGGGCTCTTTTTCCCAAAACTGCCCTCTTGCACAAAAACTCATCAATTAGCATCCAACATTTATTCATTACCCATTGTTGTCATTTATAACCAGTTAGATGTGAGCACATATCAACAACATATATCAACAATATATCATCAACAAGTCATCACCACAATGAACACAAAGAACACAAGATGTATGTACAATTTTCTTT
>ML793034.1:133701-167324 GCA_009831015.1 Picea engelmannii
CTCATCAAGGGAATCATATCAATCAATTACTTGACATCAACCAATGACATCAATCAAACCAAACCATTTACATCAATGACATATGATCCAACAATCTCCCAAGTAATCAAACCATCGGCATCAATGACAACATGATCCAACAAAGGTATCCAAATCGTCATTTGCTCAGGATGGTTTTCATATATAATAAATTGAATCTAATTTCACGATTTTTTTTCCCATTTTTTCTTTCAGTTTGTTGACGATGATGACATATGTTACCTGGAAATGAATTACTCCTTCAAAATATGGAGAAATTGGTGAATTTTATACAGTGATTTTTATGCAAATGACGATTTTTATAAAATTCATTGTACCTGGAAAGAAAACACCCCATTCTTGACCGCAAGAAACCCATTCACGACTGGTTCCCTCTTCACCTCTGTCAATAATCCATAGTTATATGCCTTTGGGCGACGTTTCTCCCACTTCCTTCGCTAGCTCCCCTTGGCCTGGTATTGGTATGGCTCCATATCCTTCTGGGCCAGGTTCAAGTTTTGGCACTTTATCCTACTCCTGTGCATTCCCTCTCTAGTTGTGGTTTGTTGGTGGGTTTGCATTCTCTCTCCAGTTGTGGTTTGCTGGTGGGTATGGCTAGTTCATAGTTAGATATTGAACTGACTATATTTTCACTATCGAAGTAGTTCCCTCCACTTCTTCACTTGGGAGTTCGGCTACTTCCTCCTTCCAACAACCAGCTACTTCTGGTAGTCGAGGGCCATCCTTGAGCTAGCTCTATCTGACCTTCTGACTTGATGGTTTGAAGAAATCTAAGTTTCAGACTAACAAGCAACAACCATAGCTGGCCCTACCGGACAGGGGGGAAGACCAGTGCAGGATAAAATCACTCACCGCTTCTTTAGAATCAACCAAAAGACAGGGATTCCTTTGCCGCTGCTTATAGTACAGACTTACCCTTTCCCATCTATGCTGGGAGATCTACTATCGGTTTAGGATTTGACAGATTGGAGGGCATACTTATTTGGGGGTTCTGGGATAACCTCTGGAACCTCATCAAATCTACGGTTATAATCTCATATGATGCTAAGGCATTAGTTCTACGCATAAAATGTTAAATTAAAACAAATTTAGCATGTAATTATGATACATGACGCACATAATTAAAAAGAAATAAAAATAATACTGGTAAAAAGTTAAGGAACCTTTTTCACAACTGTATCACAACGCAATTTCACTATTATTTGTTCCTGTTTGAGTGGAAAGCAACACAAATGGGTGTTCCTCTTTGCACATCGTCGCACATCCAATATCTTAATTGACAGGACTTGCATCGGAGTCTCACTCTCGTTTCCTCGACTTGGTTGTTGTCTTTCAAATTCACACTATAAACCTGCGTTGTTCGATGTACACCTTTTTAATGCACATCAAAGTACAAAGCTCCTTCACGTTGTCCTTCACGCTTTCCAAAATTAATGGATACTTCATACCATGCCTCATCTTCTAGAGATTTATACTCTAGATTTTGAACAAAAAGAGCATTGGCTCGCAGATTCATAATGGGAACAACAAGAACCTTATCTGTCAGATTCAGATCGGAATGATTTAGGGTTTTCTTCTTTCTTGTAGTATTAAATTGTACTTTCTTACATTCGCTATTGATTTTAGTATCAACTGTTCTTTTAATGGTAATATTCTTTTGCACATTTTCATGCTGAAAGTTTGAATTACCTGAGACGTATAAAGACGTTGATCCCACATTTTTGTATTGTTTGATCTGGATAAGAGAAGCATTCTTCCAAGTAAATCTCTTTGTTCTCTTATTAGGGTCCCTTGTTGTAGAAACTATTACTGATATTTCCCTGGTGTGGTGTGCATGAGATCTGGAGGAGAAGGTGGTCTTTAGTCTATTCCTACACATGCCACAATACACTCAAGCAGGCCACAAGCACAGAGTTCACGATCAAACGTATTATCTATGGAAGTCCCCTAATATTTTATCACTGAGAATGACCAGGTTTTGTTTTCAACATACACGTAGGCACTCGAGATACAGCAACAACTGCCATGTGTGAACCAAGTATAGTAATATTATATTACTTTATTAACAAGTGTTTTAATTATGTTGATGTTTCGTTTGGCATATAATGCTGGAAAAGGTTGCCAAGTGTGGGCTTGTTTTTCCACGTCAACCCTTCATATGTTTACAAGCTCCCCATAGCTGCAAGCTCTTATATCTGGTCTAAAATCTATCTGGGTGGAAAGACTGACTCTAGGAAAGATGAGCCCTCTCTCTAACAATCTGAAACCTTTTTGTGTACCCTTATAGAGGAGATCACTGAGCTTATCATGTTAGAGCATGCCATTACTGGATAAACAACACAGTAGTCTTCTTTGTCTTTCTCCTTAATGAGTAAGCGCACTAATTTCTCTTACCATGCCTCTAGATTAGTGATCTTGAGTAGATATTTAATGAAACATGGGGTTGTTAGTATTTCATTTTATTCTTCCAAGCCTTAGAAAGCACTCACTAAGTTACTTACGAAATCTCAAATCTCTTTCGACGAGGAGAAGCTTTCTACTTTCTAATAGAGTCATGCGTTATTCCATAATACAATCTTTGATGTCAAGACTATAACAAATGTTATGCTTTGTTGTGAGTAGATCACCTGTGTGCTTTGGCAATAAGATGTGAATCTAAATATAATGTATCTGGCTACAATCCATTTTATAAAACACTAGTTCAGATTTACTACAATGCACCAACTGGCGCATCACTTCAAATCTTTTGCAATCCCATTTTATAAAACATTGGTTCAACTTTACTACAATACATCAGTTTCCTTATCACTTCAACTCTTTTGCAATCTAAACTGGGTTGCTTCTGTAAAGGTGTAAGGTATATTATAAGATGAATTGGGAAAGATTAATCTTTTGAAATTTAAATCAACTTCCTTATCACTTCAACTCTTTTGCATTGTAATTTGGGTTACTTCTGTAAAGGCGTTAGGTTTTTGTAAAGGTGTTGGGTATATTATAAGATGAATCGGGAAAGATTAATCTTTTGAAATTTGGCGAGTGTAGACCTTCCAAGCTAGAATGAGAACGTGGGTGCTTAATAAACATAAACATCATAGAATTTCATTTTAGCCTTGAGCTTGGTCATCTCAAAATCAAAATCCTTAAAATCATATTTGTTTGGGTGACCATATCAACTGCACACTCACCATCTTAGAAGTGCCATGTAAAGGTAGTGCAGTTTGGATACCCACCTTTCCAAAAATGCCATGTGATGGTCACTCTTGTCCTTGTGGGATATGATGGTTGCAGTAGCCTTTTTTGTAGTGTCTATGCTTAGTTTGTTCCATTCAGAGGACCTGCGCTCCCGAAAGAGTAGCAGGTGGTTACATAAGTCTCAATTAGTTATTCCTGATAGATTCCTATCTATCCCCCAAATTTTGTGGTGAGCACTACATTGTAATCAACTTAATCCCATCTTTGCGTGATTGATCTTTTACCGGTGTCTAGTTCAATTCACTTGACCATTTTGTATGCTAAGTAGATCCCTTTGGCATCCACTTGGCTTCCTTTTGGGTGTTTATGGACTGATATGGAGGTCGGCTATCCAATTTCACCAATGGTATTTTCTGTTGCCGAATGTTGGATTCCACTCTCGAGTCCTTTGTAATAAGAATTAGCAGTTTTATCTCTCCCCTTAGCGGGAAGGGGGCAATTGTTGAAGATTCGAGATGGTAGTTAGTAGTAATAATAGGCATAAAGATGAAAAACTGAAGTTAAGTTAGTACTCGGGACGAGCATAAAGGTGGATGTCTTTTCTCATGCCACAGTAGAAGCTATGTTTTCTTCAAAGGGAGTTAACAGGGTTTAATATGCAGTCTACATCTCTAGGCCTTGGCTTGGGCTTAATCGTTAGTCTAACTCAATGCTTATCAGACAATCACTGTAGCTGGGGAGGTGAGCCCCTTCGTTCTTTTCTTTTATCTTGGGAATATCACTGGGAATGCAATGCATTCTTTTCGATACAGTACGATAGATTGAACACCAACCTAATATCGATGAAAATAAAAATAAAAATAAAACTACAAGCAACTACTAAAACTACAAGTACCTCTATTCCCGACGTGAACAACCCCTTTCAACAACCCCTTTAAGTGAAGTAGTTGTTGCAGCTCAATCAAGCTCTTCTACCTTCTCGGCAAGGACTTGTTTCTCTGCAACTCCCCTTGTTTTATCAAGTTTTTATCTTTATTTTATCAAGTTTTTGACATCAACATTTAACCATTGATTTTTCGATAATTTTTGAAATATTATCCAAAATATACGAGGGAAAGATAATGATAATTTGTATTTATGTTTTATGGATTTTCCTAAAGCTTTTCATATGACTTTTCTTTAATAAAACTTTGGGAATGAATGAGATCACTAGAAATTTCAATAAATAAACCTCTTCAATAAAAAAAGATAAAATTAATAACATGATACTAGTGTGAAACAAGGATGTCATTTTTATAGAAAGGTGGAGGATGATTATGTGTAGTAAAATACACTTTGGTATTGTGACTTTATGTAGATGATGTTGACAAAAGACAAAAATTAAGAAAAATAAAGGTAATGGCAATTGGTTCCTTGGGATAAGGATATTTTCTTCACATTAAATAATAAAAACTGGTGGTAAATTCTTTTTATAATTACTTGGACCTAGAATATGACTAGTTATAATTAGAACTCTCTTTGGAAAACATGTAATAAGAGGTGTGAAACTCTTTAATCTATGTGAACTAAATGCAGAAAAATTCACTTGCGGAGTTGAAAATTAAGAATGCTCTACTTTAGAACAATGGATAAGACAATAACATAATACAATTGTCTTGTTTGGAGTCTAAGCATATAAAACAATTCTTCAAAGAAAGCGAGAAAATTTGAAAATGATTCTTATTAAAAGAACTAGTTGTACAAATACAATCCCTTTACCCTATGATATTAATAAAAATATGTCTTTTATCATTAGAAGGAGTCAATTATGTCAATTTACAAATTATTTAATTACGATCAAGGATATAAACACAAAGACGTTCCCATACCATGCACATTGGAACATAATATAAATGTTGGTATTATGACAATGAAATGGAATAAATTTTGGTACTATGATGCAATGGAATAAAAATGGGGAATTGAAGAGATACATTTTCCCAATGCAACCATGAGAGACTTGGTACAAAAGAACATATTAAAGCTATGGCAGGAACCTAGAAAGAAATGATATTTTATCAATGTATGAACAATCCAATGAGCACCTACACATGATAACAATACTTGTAAGAGAAAATCTCCATGATTGAAGATATGCAATTTGTCAATTCAGGACAAGCTCTCATAACCTAACATTGTAAATATGAAAAAATATAAGTTGATAAGAAGAATATTTATTTTTTCTTTGGAAGCGAGTTGAGGGTGAGGTGCATGTGATTTCATGGTGTATTGTATTTGATCAAGGAAGGAGAACTTAATAAAATAAGAGGATTTGGATAATTTAGATGGATTATTGACTTTTCCCTATAAACAATGAATAAAAAGAACTAACACGATTATAAATATTTTGTTAGCATTATGATTGAATTGTTTCAGAAATCCCAAGCTTGTATCTCATGTGACGTAATCTTGTGTATCATGTGAGTATGACACATAGATAGTTTTAAGAATCAACTTTTGTTAGCCCAAAGGCTAAGTCCAATTAAAATTCTCTCACAAAGCACACCCACTTCTTGCCCATAATTTCAAAATGGAATGTATATCAATGTCCCACCATAGGAGAAGTTGTTAACCCAATGGGACTCCCCCAAATTTGAACATGTGACCTCTTGGAAACACACCTCCTAATAGTCACTTCAAACCAATTGAGATAACACATTGGGCCTTTATTAATTATTTACATGATTATATATAATAACAATTTAATTTTATAACAATATCATTTATGTCAATGATGGATTGTTAGGTTGGTAAAAGCAAGGTGTTTCTATCACCCCCCCATGGGTTCAAGTCTATAAAATGGTGTGTTTGTGCTCACACTCGTGCTTCTGAAAATGGGTGGAGCCAAATGAAAACCCTTGGTGACTTTGGCATAATAGATAATCCTCATTCATGTCATCTTAGCCAAACAAGACTTTTGTAGCATGGTAGGATGTTTATGTATCAATGTTAAATCTAAATAGAGAAGTTGATGCTTTCTTGTGTTGAATGAAATCTTGACTTAAAAATAGAAAAACAATATCATATATGTATTTAAATGTAAAAATTGTATATTATATTAAAAAAAAAACAATATCATATATGTATTGAATTGTAATAGTTTTATATTATATTAAATGAGAAATGATCATGGGACATGAAATGACCCTTTATTATATTTATACATCTCTTCATATTGGAATATTGGAACCATTTCGAGATTTGATGTGTGATCAATAGGTGTTGAGGCCTAGGCCATTGTTTGGGGACAAACATCAAGGCCTTAAAACCTAATTTTCTATTCTAGGGCTCATACACCAGGCATAAAGCCTCAAAGGACCACACAAGCCACAAAGAGAGAGTCTTTCACTTAAGAAAAGAATATGTTTACCATTTGAGGTTTGGTATATGAGGAATGGGTCAAGTCTAGGATACAAAATGTAATATTCCCCAGCCTACATGAGGTCCATTGCATGCAGAAATACTCATAAAATTAAAATTTTCTCTGCTAACTAATTTTTGTAGCTTACTAGTTACGATTTACAACCATATTTAACTATCATTTTATATCATTAATTAAATGCATCTACAACAGGCTAAAAATGACATGAATTCAAATTAATAACTCAATGCAACAACATATAAACCCTTTTTTAACACATAGTGGATGCACAACAATTTAACTCATAAATATAACACATACAACATATAAACACTTATATTTTATTAACGATTGTGTAACTAGCTAATGAGGATGGTTGTTCCACCCAACCATAGACTTGTTTTTACAGATATCAACAACGAGTCACCCCCAAGTTGGGGCTTGCAATCCAAAAAAGAGGGGCGTATCTCACTGCCCAGTCACACCTCAGAAAATCCCACAACCCACTAGTAGTCTCCTACGACTATCCCTATTTTTCCACCAACTATCTTCCTCTCAACCTTCCCAACCCAAGGAATATGCCCCTTCACTTCTCTCATTCCATCGGATATCCCATTCGTTTATCATGGTCTCTCTGGCACTGGCAAATAAGAATCTCTCTACTGGGAAACTCAAGGGAGCTCACTACTAGCAAAAGTACTAGGAAAAAAAATAACAATCACTTGTTGCTATACTGCAACTCACACAAGAGTTCACTCTTCATGATTAACAACTTGGCTCTTCATTCTTCTGCTCCAAATGCACTATAAAATTTTCCCTCCATGGTTTCTCTAGCTCTAAGCTCTTATTTTCTTCTCTCTACTTGTTGTTCATCCCAAAAACATTGACTGTCTAAAACTGTTGTAACTTCCCATATAAATTTCTCTCCTTTGTCTTACTTCCTTGATTTACACACTTCCCTAGATGATTGTACTCAACCCCCATGCTCTCAATAAATATGGGATGTGACTCCTCACACCCACCCTCTTACATGTATTCAATGATTGACTTTGGGAACACTAAAAAAAAAAATAGAAGGTTCATATACCAATAGTAATTTTAGGAAGTGAGTTGAATTAAAAAACATGACTAATTCCCCCTTGGACCTCTTTTAGACATTCTCTTATACCCTCCCCTCTCTTTTTTATTAATTCATCCACCATTTTCGTCCATGTCCCCTAGAAGCTAGCATTACACTTTATTATTAAAATTTAGAAATACAATTCACATATACATCGTTTAGTCGTGACAACATTTCATATCTACATTATGCATTAATTAAGATAGGGATTCTAGAGGAGATGTTACAAAAAAAGGTATTAGGTTCTAGTTGTTTCTTCTGGGACTCATGGGCCATGCCCAGGGACCCAAACCACTACACATGCCCCACAAAGGGAATATATTACCTAGAAGTGTGTGTGGGTGTCATTTTAAGTCTTGGTGCACAAGGGATGGGCCTCGACATGGTTTAGGGATAAATATTATGCCTTAGGACCTATTAACGATTGAATTCATTAGGACCGAAATGACAACCTCACGGGGATACAAATCCCCCTAAATTTTTATAGAGGTGGTAGTCCTCTTTATTTTAAGATTTTCTGGGACTCTAGATTTTTAGAATATGGGACTTTGTAGAAGTATGTCATGATAATAAAAGAAATATAAAGGTTGCAAGAAAAAATAACAAGAAAGAAAATGTTTTTTTAGAGAGTTCTTGAGAAATGAACAGGAACCACACACTTCATACATTTGAAAGAGATAGAAAAAATGTCCTCACATCCATCATAGTTAAACTAAATATTTATGATCACATAAAATAAAAGAAGATGGTCCGCATGTGTAAAAAAAACTTAGTAGAGTAAAACAGGGGGAGCTCAAATAAAGATAATGATAGATCAATCTCAAATACTTTATACTCAAAAATCAGAGTTACAAAGTACAGTTAAAACAAATCTCGAAATAGTTCTCTTGGGATTTCTGAAAAAAAATATATAGTATGTTACAATTCTTTGAAATTTAAATGTGTTTGTCATTGGGACTGGGATTGGGGCTCTCGCGGACCATAAAGAAAACATGAACAAGATGTAATTTGTAGAAGGATAATGGTGGGCGATGCAGAGTAGCAAGACTATGATGGTGTATCATGTCTTCACTTGCTTGTTGCTATCCTTTTATTGTCTTCATTGACGGTTACATGAACCGTCTCAACTGTTTCTTTCCTTTCTTTGGTTAATTTGTCAATTGCCTTGCTAAACCAATATTCAATATAACTTTTCATTGGTGTGACATTTATTTCATGTCGGATTTTAATGTTGAATAACTCACCTTCCAAGTCTCTTAAGTGAAGAGAAATACCATGTACTGCTTCCTCAATATCTTGATTTTTCATGGAATAATAAACTAGCCAATTGTCTATTTCATCTTCATTATATTCAAGTATGCCATAAAAATTTTCAACTGATAACCCTTTAAATATCTCAACTTGTTCGTCAAATTGTTGCTTTGTTAGGAAAATTGAGTTGAGAATTAATTTGGGGTCTTGTACTTTTTTAGTACCTCTTTCTAGGTCTATCTCCGTGAGTCTCTTGAACAATTCTTCTCTTTTCAATATGGCTTCGTTGCATGCTTCAACAATGTTATTCAATTTTTTAATCTTTTCCTTCCAACAAGCATTTAGTTGTTTTATTCAACTTGGGGAAGGAAGATCCTCCTCTCTTCTTCTCATTTCCATCATGTTAGAGACTTTGATTCCAAATGGTAATACAAGATCAATGTAGAAACCTTCTTCGTTCTTTATATCAACTTGCAGATATTCATGGAAGGCATGTGCCCTTGAGCCAAAAGAAACAATATTTTTCGAAACCTCCCATGCCTCTGTTATTAGTGACATTCTCTTTTTAATATTTTTTTCTACATAACTCCTGATTTTTGTGAGTAGGCTTGAAGATCCTTTCAAATTAATAGCATGTGTGGTTGGTTTGAAAAATTAAAAAGGATTGGACAAGATAGGAAGAGGCATTAATGCATCCTCCAATTCTCTGATCCTTTCTTTTAGCTTGGCACTTTCGGCCTCCAACCCATCAATAGAATCGTCAAGAGCATCACCAGTTTCTTTGTGAATTTTAGATATTATATTTTAGGTCGACCTATGAGCGATATTTTCCTTTTTTATTTTTTTGATCACCTCTTTCCACAATCATTTTTTAGACTCATCAAAAATAACACTTTGAAAAGTGAAGGATTCCTCTTCACTAAAAATCTCATTTGCAACAACTTCCAATAAAACATTTTGTTGAGTTACAATTTTTGGTTGTTCCATCACAGGAAATATTTTCTCAATATCCTCCTCCAGCTCCATGTCATCCATAGAAAAGCTTTGGACGCCATTTTATATGAGGTTGTCCTCTTCTTCTTGTATCAATTTTTTTATTTTCTTTCTTACAGGAAACTTATCCAAATTCTCAATTTTCCCGGAGGGGGGGTTCTTCTCTCCTCCACCACTTGAATTACTGTTGGAAATCTTTCTAACTGGGTGAGTCGTTGGAGCATTGCTCCGAGATGTGGTAGTTTTGGGAGTAACAACTGGAGACTAGGGGCTCCTCTCTCTGGGACCTTTTCCTTTTTTCTTATACAACTCATTAGTTCTTAGTATTTTTTCTAGGTCACCAGCCTCGTGTACATGGGTGCTTTGGTTGTTACCTTCTTCTTCTTCTTCATTCAAGGTAGTTTGAATGAAGGAGTTATTGAATCCTATCGAAAGCATGTGTTCCACAAATATCTTGTTAGGTTCAAAGCCCTTGATCTTTTCAACATATTTTAAGCTTACGTTATTGAAATGGATTGCAAACTTATCAATTTTATTTATGTTCCTAAAAATGAAATCTCCAATCTTCCACGACAAGGGGATGAATTGTTTTTTTTTTCTTTTTTCATGAAAAAATGTAACCATAAGTTGTATTTCCTTGCCACTTCTGTAATAAACAATTTTTCAGATACATGGTATGGAAGAAAAGAGGGATTTCCTTTGGAACATAATATCCCGATGACAATGTGATTTTCCATATGTTCTATCCTTCCCTTTTTATCCAAGAATTTGTTAGCCTGGTCAGATATCGTGGGGTGTTTTTACCAAACAACAGTCCTTTGAAGACATACAAAATCATTGTAAACTTCGTAAAAATACAAAGAAGTCTTATATCTCCACAATGCCTGATACCAAAAGGTAACTGGATCTACTTCACAGTTCACCCTCTTACTTATAGTCAAGTTTGGAAATTGACAATAGTACACTATAGAAAATACCAACTAGGAAGCCATACATAACTTTTTGTCCCTTTTGTAATGTGATAACTAGGATGAGATTTAGATGGAAATCAATTTTACCTATTCAAAGAGAGCATGTTTTTTTTACTATAATATGTAAAATGTAAAGAATCATGCGAGAAATGGTAGCAGTGCTTTCCTGACCTATCAACCTAGTGAACAACCACTTAATCTCTCAAAATGGGTTTTTAAAAGAATCAAACTGGATCCTGGTTATGTCTTCTGGAGTAGTCATGGGATTCTCCAAATATTCGGGTAGGAGATCCAGGACATTGTTATGTTTCTTTAGAAAATATCTGCAGTCTTCTCCTTTGAAGGTAAGTGTTGGCTCTGGGAGCTTCAACATCTTGTAAAAAAACTTGCGGTGAAGGAGAAATGGGGGAACAATCTTGGAGTTGTTTAATTCTCTGGCTCGACAAGTACTTATCAATGCACCATGCAACAATTTCTTTGCAGTGGAATACCTTAGTAACACACCATGCGTGAGAAATTCTATATGTCTAGATTAAGTCTTTTTGTGCAGGAGGAGATGCGAAATATGAATATGCTCTGGACCACTGAAAGTTCTGGTCTTCATGACCAAAAATATTCAAAGTATCTCCACATAATTTTTGTCTAGTTGTTACTTCCATTTAGGTTGACGAGAGTATTCTTCAGTTGAATAATAACTTGAAATAAATCCTTTCAAAGAGATGACAATAATATAATCCTTTGGCAAATGGAAAATTAATGCAATTTAATGAATAATCTCCTCGAGTCTTTCTCCATTAATGAAAATATTTTCGAAGCTTGCACAATTAGTTGTTAGCATTAAACAACATTCAATGCATATTGGAAAAAGTGAAAGAATGGCGGGGACAGACGAGAGTAGTTTTGAATATGAATTTTTTTACAAATCCGCCAACCTGGGAACCCACGGTTGTAGATGTTAAAAAATAAGTCAAGTGTAGAACAGAGGGCGGTCAGACTTAGATGTAGGATAAATAAAATGATTTTAGGGACTCAAGACCTACGATAAGTCCGATGGTTGAAATGAGGATCACAAAATTTTGGGTGCAGAGTGGAGATCACGAAACTTGGAGAATGAAAGTTCGACCCTGCGAACCTGCGATGTTGAAAAAAAGGCTAAGTATAATATAGCAAGGAAATCAAGAAGACTTTTGGCATAGGAAAATGGATGGGGATGAATACCCGTGAATTTTCCTACCCGTGAACCCACCAATTTTTGAAATGCGACTAAGTATGGTAACTAAAAAGGGATAAAAGAAGGGAATAAAGGAAAAGGGAAACAAGGGAAAGTATAGAAGAGGGAAAATAAATGGAAAAAAAAGAAGTTGGGAAAATAGAAAGGGGAAGGAAAATTTGGAAGAAGGAATTGATCTCAACATGACCTAATTACTAATTTTATGGCTCATGGGATATATAGGGGAAAAAACATCACATAGGTGATAGAGAAGGAATATTTCGTTTAAGAGAGGGATACAAGAATCGTTTCATGGTTTGGTATGTTATCATACTAAATTGCCTTGGGTATTTTAGTTTGTTTTAATACTTTTTTAAGCCTTAGATTTTATTTTTTTTAAGTTTCATCCCTTTAAAGTTATGTTTGTTAGGTCCCCTTAGATAAATAAATTTTTGAGTCATAGCTCATGTTTGATCCTCAAATTGATTTTTAGACTTAAACCCTTTTTAGTTCATGACTTAAGTTTTGGACCCCTTCATGATTTGTCATTAGGATTGATCCCTCCCCTCCCATGACTATATTGATGTGACACACCATTCTCCTCACTCATGACCTCGTGGGCATGCGTTGCTGTCCTTGCTTACCCGTCCAATTAGTTTTTAAAACTGGAGCACTGCCCACCCATCAGGCAGTTCCATAGTGCCTTACCCGTTCATCATGATTTCCACCACAAGTTATGATTACCACAACTGATGTCATGTTCCTTGTTTTTAGTTCCAGGAGATGGTTAAAGATACCTCCAAGATCTTGCATTTATGAGCCTTGATAACGGTTTATGATTTGAAAATTCATGAATGTTGTGCTGCTCAGACTCATAGTTCTGACCAGGTGACAACGATGCGACCAAATTTGATGCTAAGGTAGATTCGAGGGCTGAAATGTTCGCAACTTCATCCTAAGATTTTGTTGAAGCTTCAAACAGGTGTCTACTCCATAGGTATCCCGTGTTGCCTCCTCTGCATATTAGTTTTCACAAAAAATTAGTGCTCAGATTTTGGTTTATCGGGCTTGCACAATTGTAATGGAATCATCTTCGCATCACATCCTTGTCTCCTCCCTTTTCAAACATGTAAACTACATTTGCTTGTATTAAACTCTGTCTAAATATTCTCTCCATAGCTACTAAGGTTGCAAGCATATACATAGTTTATCTTCTACATAAGCATCGCACTACCCAGAGGCACTGCTTAACCCCTCCGTGTCTCCCCTGCTTCCTGTCATCTTTGAGTTAAGTGTTTTTACCCAGCTACAAAGGGCCAGTTGCAGATTACCCCCTCACTGTCCAAACTCCCAATACCTGTACAAATCTAATGGTGGAATTCTCACAGTCAAAACTTGGCTTACTAGCACTAGTCTATTTTAAAAGGTCAGCCTTGTACATTTGAAGCCCGATTCTAAGTCTTCCTGGTTATTACTATCCCATAAGCCTTTAAAAGTTGTCATTCTAAGCCATGGAGATTCCTCAATCGAAGAAGACACACGAAGGGGAAAGGTGGTTAGGACAGAAATTGTGGACATGCATCTTTTTGATACAAAGCCCATGGTAAGAGAGGTTTTTCAAAGAGTGGGATGCCTCTCTTTCTTCCAGAATATGTAGAGAGGCCATCCAGAGGTGACAAGACAATTTGAATTACAATTTGATGGTAGGAGAACCAAGGTTGGGGATTTGGAATTTGAGGTGACTGAAGCTTCTATCTCAGCTACAACAAGAATCCCTATTACAGGTGAAAAGTGGTTCAAAGCCATTGCTTTGAGTTCAGCCTATGCCAAAGATCTCTTTAAACCTGAACATCAAGCCAACGATTTGTCTAAAGGTGTGCCAAGGAGTCAATTGATTGAATAGTTTGACAGAATATTGAAGATCATCCATAGATATTTTACATGTAAAGTGTGATTTAACACATTGTACCAGTACCATATAAGGCTTTTGATTCATTTTACTGGTAAATTTGAAATGAATATCCCCTATTATTTGTTAAGGAGAATAGGTAAAATGTCAGACAAGATTCAATCCAAATTTAAGGATGTGGATTCTATCCTTTTCCACTCTGGATTGATCATAATGCTAATCTATGAGGAATTGGGTAAGAAAGAGATTTCATGGGAGAATTTTGTTGTTACTTCTCACTTCAAGTTGGATCTAGCATCTACTCCTCAATCATAGAATGAAAGTCCTTTATCACCCACCAGTGATGTTAAAGCAGGGACCAGTAGGAAGAGAAAGGGTAGAGCCCCTGTTCAAGTTTCAGAGGTGATCAAGAAGGTCACAGGAGATGAGGAGGAAGCTTGTCCTTCCCCACAAAGAGATTTTTCACCACCTCCTCCACAAGGGTTAGAAGAGGTTCCTTATTCTACCAAAACGATATCCAAGAAAGGGGAGAAGATACACTTCCCCTCTTCTCCTCCAACAGTCAATACCAAGGGAAGAAGACCTTTCACAAGATCATCAATTCCAAGGGAAGTTGTTGAAGAACAGTCTCTACCTGAGATCCATGTACAAAATAAGAAGGGTAAAGGCATTGGAAAGCCTGTGGAAAGAAAAGAGGAAACCCATGTGCAAAATAAGAAGGATAAAATAAAAGCCACCAAGAAGCCTGATGAAGTAGAAAAGGCAATTCCTATGCAGATGGAAGAAGAGACCGAGAAAAAACCTATTGATACTGTGCATGTCACTGCTCCACCTGATAGTTAGACCTTCAAAAGACTTGTCAAGAAACTTAGGGATGCAAGAAAAGAGGTGGCTCATTTGAAAACATAGGCCATGTCTGACAAGGTGAAAATGAAAGAGCTCATGGATGGCTATAGTCATACCCTTGACCGAGAATGTTTTGCAGCAAGAAAGGCCCAACCCATTCATAGGCATCTCCAAAACCTTATAGGTAGAATAGAGGTTTTCAATCCCAGAACATGAAACTTAAGGCATAGTTGCAACATTTTCGAGATGAAGTATCTCATAGAAATTTGCAGGTATTGGTTGAAGTTGCTATTGAGAAAGAGACATCAACAATCAAGGAGAGCATAGCCCTAATCAAGAAGTATGTCATTGCTAAAAAGAAGAAGCCTATCATTGCTAACAAGAAAAAGTATGCTATGCCAAATGCAGATCCTCCTTCTACAATAAAGAGTGTGAGGTTAAGTGTCAAGGTAACAAAACAACTGATGAAAGGTGAGCCCCATTTTTGATGATTTTTCCTTTTTGAGAGGGTAAACTATTTTTCAAATATTACCTCTGCCATCTATAAGGACTTCTAAGCGTTTAACTATCATAGTTTTGGGCTTTTGTGAAGTGATAACTCCCTCAGTGGTAAAATTCACTACCTACAGTACTGCCAAGTTACCTAAGTATAATGGGTTTGACATTATGCAAAGCCACTACTTTCTCTGCACATGTTCAAGATTGGAGGTGCTGCATTTTTTGACAGTGGTACCTAAACCTGCACACAAACACAACATAAGTGGCACTACCTACAGACACTACCTAATATCTAGAAGAGAATAAACCTACACACAGACACAACATAGTGGCACTATGCAATGGCGCTACCTAACATCTGACAGAGAATAGAGTCTGCACATAGACGCAACACAGTGGCACTACCAACAGGCACCACCTTTTCTACTTGTCCAGTTTTGAAGTGCACTACTCATACTGCTACCTAAATAAGCTACCAATAGACACCAGGGATTCAAGAGGGCCAAGCTAACAACTTTTGGATAGATGATGATGGAAAATATTGTAGAAAAAATAGCTGGAATCATGAGGACAACCACATGATTTTGAAAGACACATGGCAAACAAGGAGCTATGCAACAAGGAGGAATAAAGTCATCTTGAATATTGGTTGGATTAGTCACCAAAATTTTCCTATTTTATAGCATAGGTTGTTAAATAAGTTGTTAGATCAAATAAATGTTTAGAGATTTTCAAGGGAAGGATGCCAGCTCATACCTCCGGTTGTTGCCTCCCTTTTGTTATAAATAGATAGATCAAATGATTTAGTTGGTTCAGATGGTTGAGCAAGGCTCCCTTAGATTGTAATATTTTGATGAAGTGACTGTGATCTAGCTATGTATTGGATTTAATACATTTTGGCTAATATAAATCAACTTCTCTTTCAGCTTATTTTCTTCTGATGTTAAATGTTCATGATTTGAATGGTTCACATGAATGATTATGGTGATGTTATGGTGGATGTTTGATCATTATATTATCATGATGTTTATTTAGCTTCCTTAGTTTTTGAGTTCAAGAAGATCTTGTGTTAAGAAATTTTCTTCCTTAGGATTTTGTAGACCTGATGTTTACAGTAGCCCCTACATTCCTCTCATTCAAGTCTTCCCTCTATTCATACTTACTCCCAAATTACTGATTGAAGTTAGCCAAGACCTTGATTGCTGGTGCATGCTAGCCCTATTTTCTGAGTTGGAACATTATCATTTTGAGTCTTTTTCCCTTTGACCCTTTAAACACTTTTACATTCACATATAACCTGATGGGTACTAGTCTTGCCTTCCATGCAATCTGAAGGTGATTCCTAGTCATAACATTCTTGGCACCGTTTTTAGGTAATGAATTGAAGACTTTTCCCTGGGATTAAACAACACAGTATACTAGTCCTAAAGGTGCATTAGAACTTAGTATCTTGAAGATTTCAGCTTGCACCTGACGACTCCATTGTTTCAACTCTGGCACCTAAAGACAGACATATGAGATAAAATCCACATTTACCTTTGGTTCCATCTGAGGCTGACCGAGAGAAAATAATTAAGAAGGGAAAATCTTCTCTAAATTTTTATTCTACTATTGCTACAAGTGATTTTGGTTAGTTGCCTGATTCCACCCTTGATACTCCAACTGTTTTATCAAGTAAGCTTTCTTTACCTTCTGTTGAAGTATCTAATAAAATTGATTTTGAAGAGTTTCATGTTGAATACTCTTCTTTTGAAACTGAATTGAAATAACAAAACATTGACATTTTCTCTTCCCCTGACATAGAAAAGTGTTTCAGTCTTGATAGTTTTGAAGATTTCCCCACTTTAGGTTCGACCACTCCTCTTTCTATTAAAAATTTTGTTGCCAAAGAAGTGGAAACTTCATACCCTTTACAGAACTTGCCATCTTCTTCCAAGAATCAACCTTCTACTGTGAAAAATGAAACCCCCCTTGCATATTTTTCTGCTGCTCCAAATCTGCACACAGCCAAGTCTCCTTCTCCTTCTTGTTCACCAAGAGTTTGAAATCAAATGGAAGTTGTTAACCCTCTACAAATAGGATGGATGCCATAGTGGTTGCAAGATACACTCCTCTAGTCTTACCTCAGCCAATGAATGCCCTCCCTCCTAGAGATTATTTGAAATACATGCCTAAGTTCACGAGAGAAGAAGATATAACAACTGAGGAAGATCTTGTTGCTTTCTACAACTATGCAGATAACCAAAATATTGAAAATGAGGATGTGTGGATGAGGGTTTTCGTCCAAATCCTTTTTGGTGAGGCTAGGAAGTGGTTTAGGGGTCTGGCCCCTGGATCCATTACTGGTATTGAAGCATTGGATGAAGCTTTCTTGAGGCACTAGGGAGACAAAAAGGACTTTTTGTATGACATCACCGAATTCAGATCCCTAAAATGGAAAGAATGAGAGTATGTCTCTGACTTTTCTAAAAGATTTAACAAAATGTACAACAAGATCCCTGATGAGATAAAACCCTTTGAAACCTCTGCAAAAATCACTTATGCTAGTGCATTTGACCTCGAATTCTATCTCCTATTGAGAGAAAGAAGATCGCCTTCCTTAGTTCATATGCAAGATGTTGCCTTGGAAATAGAATCCAATATAGTGGAATCAGATAAGCTCAAGGGGAAATATGATAGGGATAGGAGAAAAAACATAGCTGAAGCTTCAATTTCTAATTCCTCCATTGTCTATTCTCAAGTAGATGAGTTGACCAAATTAGTAAAATCTCTTTCCACTGAGATTGAGAATTTAAATTCAGAAGGGAAACAAACATATAGAAATGATCAAAACACTGATAATAGAGGTAACTTCAAGATACCAAATAATGCTCCCCAAATCTTTCCCAGAAACACAAAGAGAGATGATCAGAGGGTACAAGCTCCTTTGCAAAATAATTTGTTGGTTGATGAAGAAGAAGAGGAGGTAGAAGTTGATCCTGAGATTCACTGCTTAGGTGACACATCCCCATCCCCACACTTGACTCAATCCTCTTATGAGCAATCTTTAATGGATATTCAAATAAATGAATTAAGTAAGGGAGGGAAAGAAAAAGATAATGCTAGTAGATATAATATGAGATCTAAGAAGACTGAAGAAAAAATAGATCCCCCTAATTAGCCTGTTCAAAGAGAAGATTTTTCCAAGGTTGTGACAATGAGCAATAAGGAAAAAGATTCTCAAAGCCCACAAGTTCTGATTAGAAATCCTTTTCTTGAAACCAAAGAGATCCTGAAACATTCTTCTTCTTTCAATTTTGAGAATGAGATACAAAAAGAAATATCCTTGTACCTTTTTTGGAATTGATAAAAAATGAAGAATTTAAAAAATATCTATCCAAAATGCTACAACTTGAATCATCTCCAAATTCCATTGATTCAATAAATCTACAAGATGAAAAGCCAACAGTGATTTTAGGTCCTTTGATAGAAGACATAGTCTATGCATCCCCACCTTTCTATACCTCACTGAATATACATGATAAGGTGATGCACAATTGTCTCATGGATTCGGGGGCAACCCACAATCTTATGCCAAAATCTGTTATGGATGAACTTGGGTTAGAAATCACAAAGACTTACCATGACTTATATTCTTTTGAATCCAGAAAAGTGAAGTGTCTTGGAGTCATTAAAGATATTGTGGTGACTTTATTTCAATTGCCCATGAAAAGTATACTTATGGATATCGTAGTTGTTGATGTTCCCCCCAAGTTTGACATGCTCTTGTCAAGATCCTGGATAAAAAGACTTGGGGGAACCTTGCAGATGGATCTCTCTTATGATACTATTCTCAATTTTGGGGGAGAGCATAGAAGACTTTATAGGGAAGCTCAATTGTCTTACATCATTACTGAAGAAGAAAACCCCATAAATCACGTTGTTTTTTGTTTTGATACAGATCTGGGATCTAGCATTTTGCAGCTCACTGATGCTCTTGAAACCCCTCTAGAAATCAGAAAACAACCCATTACCTTTTTCTGAGGAGCCTCTTCTAACCACTTATGTCTGGAAGATGTTCTTTGATGGAGCCTCTTCTAAGAAAGGTGCTAGTGCTGGGGTGGTCTTTGTCTCACCAACTCAAGAAACTATATCTTTGTCATATAAACTAGAACTTGAGACTACTAATAATGTGGCAGAGTATGAAGCTCTTGTCTTGGGGTTGAGGGATGCTAAAGACATGGGGATAGAAGAGTTATTAGTATTTGGAGATGTTGAATTAATAGTCCATCAGATTAAAAATGTTTATCAAACAAAGCACCCTAGGCTTAGATCTTACAAAAATGAAGTGTGGGATTTGGTGGACAGTTTTTTATCTACTTTTAACATATCATTTATTCCTAGAGAAGAGAATACCATCGCTGATTCTTTGGTTGTATCAGCAAGCAACTTCAGAATTCCTATACCACCTAAAATAAAGTATGATGTAGAATTCAAGTACATGCCTTCTATACCGGACAATGTGAAATATTGGAAGGTGTTCGAAGATGATTTAGAACTTAAAATTTTCCTCGAGACTGTTGATGAGTTTTCTGCATTACACATTGATTGGGATCATGATTAAGAAATTACTCCTCATGCTAATGTTTTCCTCAATAAAATTTCTAATCATCATATTGTGTAGCTACCTAGCAATCATATTCCAAAAGGACTAGTTCTTTTGGAAAGATTATTTGACGGGAATGATGTGGCAGTGAAAGGAAAGGTATCCACTAGTGATGATGATATAGCTGAGTGCAATTTGGGCACTGAAGAGAATCCAAAATATGTCAAATTGTCAAGAATCCTATCAAAAGAGCAGAGGGTAGAATATACTAAGTTGTTGAAGGAATTTTCTGATGTATTCGCTTGGACTTATGAATATCTTAGAACTTATGACACAAGCATTATAGAGCACACGATCCCATTAAAAGAAGACATCAAACCCTTCAAGCGAATAAATCCTATGTCGTTGCATGTCATGGAGAAAGAGGTAAAAAAGATTTTAGATGAAAAAATTATCATTCCTTCGAGGTATTCTGAATGGGTGACCAATTTGGTCCCAATAAGAAAAAATAATGGAGAAATCAAACTTTGTGTTGATTTCTGAAATCTGAACATAAGCTCAAAAAAGGATAATTACCCTTTGCCCAAGATGGGGCACATACTACAAAAGGTGACATGAGCATCTAGGATGTGCATGGTTTATGGTTTTTCCGGGTACAATTAGGTCTTTGTTTTTCCAGAAGATAGAGAGAAGACAATTTTTACCACTCCTTGGGGTACATTTATGTTCGCCAATATGCCCTTTGGTTTGATGAATGCAGGGGAAACTTTTCAGCAAGCTATGGACATATCATTTATCAGAGAGAAGGATAAGTTTTTTGTTATCTATTTAGATGACATAACGATGTACTCTCAGTCTAATAAAGAACACTGTGATCACTTAAGAAGGGTTTTCTTGAAATGCAAAAAATTTGGCCTCTCTTTGAATCTGAAAAAATCATTGTTTTCCATGAAAGAAGGAAAATTATTGGGGCATATCATGTCAGCTGAAGGGGTAAGGATTGATTCTAGTAGGGTTGAAGCTATACAAACATTGTCACTTCCTAGATCCAAAAAAGAGGTTCAATCTTTTCTGGCAAAAATTAATTTTTTGAGAAGATTTGTGTCAACTTTTGCTGAGTTGGTTAAGTATATCACAACCATGCTGAGGAAGGATAGTGAAATCAAATGGACTGTTGAGTCCCGTGATTCTTTTGATCAATTAAAGAAATAATTGACTGAAGCCCCAGTTCTTGTCAGCCCAAAATACTCCAAGGACTTTCTTATGTTTTCTTTTGCCTCTTTTGATATAGTAGCAACAATCCTATTGTAGAAGAATGCTGAAGGCTTAGAGCATCCCATTACCTTTTTTAGTAGGGCATTGAGAGATGTTGAATTAAAATATGACATCATGGATAAGCAAGCCTATGCATTGGTTAAATATATTAAGTCCTTCATAGTTTATGTCCCGCATTCAAGAGTTATTGCTTATGCTCCATCAGTTGTTGTTAAAGAAATTCTTATTCAGCCTGATATACACGGAAAAAGGAGCAAGTGGATTTCTAAATTACTTGAATTTGATTTGGAAATTAAGCCTGCCAAACTGGTTAAAGGCCAGGGTTTAGCCAAGCTCTTGGCTGAATCAAATTGCTCAGCATTGGGGGTGAATTTCATCCACTCATGTTCAGAAAATCAACAGGCTGAAACAACTATTAGAGGTTCTCAAATTATCTTTGCATTGGCAAGTTGTAGCTGGTACAAGGACATCATATTTTTTATGCAAAATTTATAGCCTCCAAATGGTATGGAAAGGAACAAGGTGAGAGCCTTACAACTCAAATCAATAAAGTATTGCCTGGTTGATCAAATTTTGTATTGGAAGGATCCATTAGGAGTGATTTTAAGATGCCTAGACCCTCAAGAAGCCCAACAGATTATGTCTGAATTTCATGACAATTTATGCGAGGGGAATCATTGTTGGAGAACCACGACATACAAGATCCTCAAGGTTGGGTATTTCTGGCCTAGTTTGTTCACTAATTTATGTGCTAAGATTAGAGCCCGTGCTAAGTTTCAGAAGTTCTCTTGAGAGCATCAGCTTAAGTCTTTGCCAATAAAGCCTGTGGCAGTTTCAATACCTTTCTAGCAGTGGGGCCTAGATTTTATTGGGGAAATTCATCCCTCTTCCAGTGGTCAACATAGATGGATCTTGACTGCTACAGATTACTTTACTAAATAGATAGAATCTATCCCTACAAGGAATGCTTCCCACAAAGTGATCATTGGTTTCCTTGAAGACATCATGGCAAGGTTTGGGTGTCTTGACAGAATCGTCACTGATAATGTTGCATCTTTCAAGGCTGAACCATTGATTCAGTTATGTGAACAGTTTGGGATCACTTTGATTCATTCTACCCCTTACTACCCTCAGGGAAACAGGCTTGCAGAATCCTCAAACAAAAGCATTATAAAGATTGTTAAAAAGTTGTTAAAGGATACCAAAAAGGCATGGGACTCAAAAATCAAATTTTCTCTATGGGATGGCAAAGTGATAGTAAAAAGGTCCCCGAGACTTTCCCCTTTCCAGCTAGTATATGGAGTTGAAGAAATTTTTCCTTCTCAAATTGCCTTACCTATGGAAAAATTCTTCCAATATTACCAAGGGGAGCCTGATCATATGATCAAAAGGATTCAACAGCTGGTTGAAGTGCAGCAGACTCGGGAGCATCTTTTAGACAAAGCATACGATCATCATCTAAAGATCAAGTAGGCTTTCAACAAGAAAGTGAACAAGGAGGATTTTCAATTGGGCGATCTGGTGCTCAAGTGGGATGCACCTAAGAAAGATAAAGGCAAGCATGGTAAATTTGAAGCTTTATGGATCGGTCCTTTCAAAATCTCTGAGGTATTCTCTAATAACACTTTCAAGAGGTTTTTGGTGGCCCTTTCAATGGGAATTTCTTGAAAAAGTACTTTTCTTGAGCCTTGAGTGGCTCTTCATGTCATTGTAAATATAATTTTATTTTTATTTTTGTTTTCAATAACTGACCCCATATCCCTAGGATAAGGCACTAAATCTACTCATTCTTGGTAGCCCACAAGGGTCATGCCATCCCCTGTGGAGCCAATGTTATCACACTAAATTCCCTTGGGTCTTTTAGCTTGTTTTAATCCTTTTTTAATCCTTAGATTTTATTTTTTTTAAGTTTCATCACTTTAAAGTTATGTTTGTTAGGTCCCCTTAGATAAATAAACTTTTGAGTAATAGCTCATGTTTGATCCTCAAATTGATTTTTAGACTTAAACCCTTTTTAGTTCATGACTTAAGTTTTGGACCCCTTCATAATTTGTCATTAGGATCTATCCCTCCCCTGCCATGACTAGACTGATGTGACACACCATTCTCCTCACTCATGACCTCGTGGGAATGCCTTGCTATCCTTGCTTACCTATCCAATCATTTTTAAAAAATGGAGCGCTGCCCACTCATCAGGCGGTTCCGTAGCACCTTACCTGTTCATCATGATTTCTGCCACGACTTATGATTAACACAACTGATGCCATGTTCCTTGTTTTCAATGCCAGGAGTTGGTTAAATATACCTCCAAGATATCACATTTACGATCCCTAATAATGGTTTATGATTTGAAAATTCATGAATGCTGCGCTACTCAAACTCATAGTTTTGACCAGGCGACAATGGTGCGACCAAATTTGATGCTGAGGTAGATTTGAGGGCCTAAATGTTCGCAACTTCATCCTAAGATTTCGCTGAAGCTTGAAATAGGTGTCTACTCCACAGGTATCTCGTGTTGCCTCCTCTACATATTAGTTTTCACAAAAAATTAGCGCTTAGAGTTTGGTTTATCGAGCTTGCACAATTGTAAGGGAATAATCTTCGCATCTCATCCTTGTCTCCTCCCTTTTCAAGCCTGTAAACTGCATTTACTTGTATTAAAGTCTGTCTAAATCTGCTCGCCATAGCTACTAAGTTTGCAAGCATATACACAGTCTATCTTCTGCATACGCGTCGCACTACCCAGAGGTGTTGCTTAACCCCTCTATGTCTCCCTTGCTTCCTTTCATCTTTGAGTTAAGAGTTTTTACCCAGCTACAAGGGGCCAATTGCAGATTACCCCGTCATTTTCCAAACTCTCAATACCTGTACAAATCTAAGGGTGACATTCTCACAGTCAAAACTTGGCTTACTAGCACCAGTCTATTTTAAAAGGCCATCCTTGTACATTTGAAGCCTGATTCTAAGCCTTCCTGGTTATTACTATACCATAAGCCTTTAAAATCTCTCATTCTAAGCCATGGAGACTCCTCAATCGAAGAAGACACACAAAGGGGGCAAGGTGGTTAGGACATAACCTATGGACATGCATCTTTTTGATATAGAGACCATGGCAAGAGAGGTTTTTCAAAGAATGGGATGCCTCTCTTTCTTCCAGAATATGCAGAGAGGCCATCCATAGGTGACAAGATAGTTTGCATTACATTTTGATGGTAGGATAACCAAGGTTGGGGATTTGGAATTTGAGGTGACTGAAGCCTCTATCTCAGCTGCAACATGAATCCCTATTACAGGTGAAAAGTGGTTCAAAGCCATGGCTTTGAGTTCAGCCTATGCCAAAGATATCTTTAAACCTAAACATCAAGCCAGTGATTTCTCTAAAGGTGTGCCAAGGATTCAATTGATTGAACAGTTTGACAAAATATTGAAGATCATTCAGAGATATTTTACATGTGAAGGGAGATTTAACACATTGTACCAGTACCATATAAGGCTTTTGCTTCATTTTAATGGTAAATTTGAAATGAATATCCCCTATTATTTATTAAGAAGCATAGGTAAAATGTCAGACATGATTAAATCCAAATCTAAGGATGTGTATTCTAGCCTTTTCCACTCTGGATTGATCAAAATGCTAGTCTTTGAGGAATTGGGTAAGAAAGGCATTTCATGGGAGCATTTTTTTGTTACTTCTCACTTCAAGTTGGATCTATCATCTACTCCTCAATCATAAAATGCAAGTCCTTTATCACCCACCAATGATGTTAATGCAGGGACCAGTATGAAGAGAAAGGGCAGAGCCCCTATTCAAGTTTCAGAAGTGAGAAAGCAGGTCACAGGAGTTGAGGAGGAAGCTTGTCCTTCCCCACAAAGATATTTTTCACCACCTCCTCCACCAAGGTTAGAAGAGGTTACTTATTCTACCAAAACTACATCCATGAAAGGGAAGAAGCTACACTTCCCCTCTTCTTCTCCAGCAATCAATGCCAAGGGTAGAATACCTTTCACAAGATCATCAATTCCTAGGGAAGTTGTTGAAGAGCAGTCTCTACCTGAGATCCCCTTCATAGGCAGCTCCAAAACCTTTATAGGCAGAAAAGAGGTTTTCAATCCCATAACAGGAAACTCAAGGTAGAGTTGCAGCATTTTCGAGATGAAGTACCTCATAGAAATTTGAAGGTATTGGTTGAAGCTACTATTGAGAAAGAGACATCAACAATCAAGGAGAGAATAGCCCCAATTAAGAAGTCTGTCATTGCTAAAAAGAAGAAGCCTATCATTGCTAACAAGAAAAAGTCTGTTGTACCAAATGAAGATCCTCCTTCTACAAGAAAGAGTGTGAGGTTAAGTGTCAAGGTAAGAAAATAGCCGATGAAAGGTGAGCCCCATTTTTGAGGATGTTTCCTTTTTGAGAGGGTAAACTATTTTTCAAATATTACCTTTTCCATCTATATAGGCTTCTAAGCGTTTAACTATTAGAGTTTTGGGCTTTTGCGAAGTGCTAACTCCCTCACTGGTAAAATTCACTACCTATAGTACTGCCAAGTTACTTAAGTATAATGGGTTTGAGATTATGCAAAGCCACTACTTTCTCTGCACATGTTCAATATTGGAGGCACTACGTTTTTTGACAGTGGTACCTAAACCTGTACACAGATGTAACATAAGTGGCTCTACCTAATATCTGGCAGAGAATAAGCCTACACACAGACACAACACAATGGTGCTACGCAAAGGTGCTACCTAATATCTGGAAGAGAACAGAGTCTTCACTCAGACACAGCATGATGATGCTACCTACAGGCACTACCTTTTCCACTTGTCCAGTTTTGAAGTGATCTACTCAGAATGCTACCTAAAGAAGCTACCAACATACACCAGAGATTCAAGAGGGCCAAGATAACAACTTTTGGATACATGATGATGGAAAATATTTTAGAAACAACAATTGGCATCACGAGGACAACCACATGCTTTTGAAAGACACATGGCAAACAAGGAGCTGCACAACAAGGAGGAATCAAGTCATCTTGAATATTGGTTGGATTAGTCACCAATATTTTCCTATTTTATAGCATAGGTTGTTAACTAAGTTATTAGATCAAATAAAAGTTTAGAGATTTTCAAGGGAAGGAGGCCAGCTCATACCTCCAATTGTTGCCTCCCTTTTGTTATAAATAGATAGATCAAATGCTTTAGTTGGTTCAGATGGTTGAGAAAGGCTCCTTTAGACTGTAATATTTTGATGAAGTGACTGTGATCTAGCTATGTACTGAATTTAAGACATTTTGGCTAATAGAAATCAACTTCTCTTTCAACTTATTTTCTTCTAATGCTAAATGTTCATGCTTTGAATGATTCACATGAATGATTGTGGTGATGTTATGGTGGATGTTTTATCATTATATTATCATGATGTTTATTTAGCTTCCTTAGTTTCCGAGTTCAAGAAGATCATGTGTTAAGAAACTTTCTTCCTTAGGCTTTTGTAGACTTGATGTTTACAGTAGCCCCTACATTCCTCTCATTCAAGTATCCCCTCTATTCATACTTACTCCCAAATTGTTGATTGAAGTTATCCAAGACCTTGATTGCTGGTGCATGCTAGCCTTGTTTTCTGAGTTGGAACATTATCATTTTGAGTCTTTCTCCATTTGACCCTTTAAACACTCTTACATTCACATATAACATGATGGGTATTGGGCTTGCCTTCCATGCAATATGAAGGTGATTCCTAGTGCTAACATGGTACATGAGGGATGGGCCTAAGGCATAAACCATAGTCCAATGATAAAATCCAGTGTCTTTGAGGACCTAGTTATTGCTTCTAGAGCTCATGGTGTTGGATTACTGAGAGGGGGGGTGAATCAGTAATAGAGAAATTGAATCATTTTTAACCATATAATCCAAGTGTTATATCAATGTAGCATTATCATCCAATAACTGCAGAGTAAATAAGCAATGAAAAAATGAACAATCATACAAATACACAGTACACCAGTGTTTTACGTGGAAACCCAAAGCGGGAGAAAACCACATAATGCTTTTTCTTATATGTATTAAAGAATTACATTCATTAGAAGCACACACTTCCTTTGTTTTCCAGCTGCAACAGGAAGAAGGCTCCAACCCCCTTGTTTCTCAGGCTACAACCTGAGGGAAGCTCCAACTCCCATATTCTCTGGCTAGGGGGCTACAACCCCCTATTTTCTCCGGCTACAACCGAAAGGTGGCTGCAACCACCTGTCCTTGCCCCGTCTAATGGCCCTAAAGTAGAAGTAGAATGATGGAACCACTGTCACACTATCACTATGAGATATATCGTTGGAAACCTATACCAAGAAACCTGGACCATGCATCAACCTGTACCTCAACCTACAATCAACCTGTACCATAAAAGGTGCATCAACCATGAACCAACCTATACCAAACAACATGTAATCAACCTGTACCATAAAAAAGTGCATCCAACCATGTACCAAGTATGTATCAATCATGTGTCAACTACTCATCAACTATGACTCATCAATATGTACCAACATCATCAACTATACAGCTCATGTATGTGCCAACTCATCAACTACTTGTCTCAACCATGTACCCAACAAGTACCTTAACCAAAATACCTCATCAATTTCATCATCCAAATATGATTTGTAACTCTGTAATAGACCTGGGGTATATGATCACATACATGCAAACCTTCCTTAACTTTCACAACAAGAGACTAGTATTTTCATCAAACTTTTCTTTAGTCTCACATGACTAGTTTGGGATTAGTCAACAACCCTAACTTGAAATAATCATAACTGTGTACTTGTAATGAATAAATATATGAAAATAGTACACAATGTTCTTCAATTTATTTTATGCAATTCCTCCAGGTGGCACTACTTGGAACCTCTCAGAAAAGGAGTTATAGAAAAAATGGCATACCTTGTTGAAATTTGGCTTATTCGAGAGAGCGACCTTGTAGAGCGTGCCCCACACATAATATTTTTTGAATGGATATGAAAATTTTATGAATAATACTACCAAATATACTCTGACCAACACATTTGGTCTTACTGAATTTGGATCTGTTATGAAGAAGTTATGATGTTTTTACCTGAAACACCTATTTTAGACTAGTTTTAGGAGTAGCCACAAGCCCTATTTTCCACGGAGGGTAACTCCAAAAATAAAATGACCCACAAGATGAATTTATTACCATAGATACTTGGATATGTTTCCTCAATGGCCTATCAATTTCACGATCTAAAGCATTCTAGAAAAACATTTATTGTGAAAATGGTGAGATGACCTATAAATAACATACCTTAGAAAGCATCATCAAAAGAATTTATCCTCCCTTGAATTATGGCCTTATTTTCTTCACCTTCCCTCTGAAATTCGGCTTAGATATCCTTTGGTTACCTCAATCACCTATATATATTCAATATGCTCAAGTGTGATATAAAATGAGAGAGCCTTGCCTCTTATTTATACTCTTCAAGTAGCTTCCTTAAAAGCATCTTCTAGGTCACTTATCTTATTTCTAGGCCACTTAACCCATTTCTAGGTCACTCAACTTATTTATGGGTCACTTAACCTATTTCTAGGTCACTTAACCCATTTCTAGGTCACTTAACCTATTTTCCTCATTTTTTAGGGTTAACCACTTTCCATAATTAGAAAGTTCCCAATTTCTTTATCATTTAAATATTCCACCTTGACTTAGTCACCTCACTTTATAATATTCTTTGATTTTTTCACTTCACTTTATTATTTAAATAATCCTCCTTTACTTTGTCACTTTTATTTACAATTTAAATAATAATTTCTTCTTTGCAAGATCTTTGACTTCTTTGACCTTTTGGGGCTTCAACCCTACATATGAGGGTCCTCCAACTTCGTAAGGCCTCAACTCTCAAACCATGCGGATTTATGTGACGTTCCACATACCACCAGAAATGGTATGACAGGTACTATCCATATAGAATAATATTACTTACAAATATATCAAAACTCATACCATTATACATGAAACAAACGTGGTTCCATTACCCAAACCTTTGTGCTACCAAAATTCGCTACCAGACTTTCTTCAAGGGTTGACATTAATGAAAACCAACCTTAATCAACAATCTCCCCCTTTGGCATTGATGGAAACACTCTAATGCAATACTGAAATCATTTCATGCAATACTGAAGTCATATCACACATTCTCCCACTTGAACCATGCCTCTATCCTCTACATCTCTGTGACCATTTCTCCCCCTGGAATCATGCCTCTGCCCTCTGCATCTGATAAATATATCCCCCTTTGTCATCAATGGAAAAGGTATCTTTCCATCCGGGGATGCTCCCCCTAATTGAATTGTCCTCTTTATGGTGCTTCCTTATGTACATCTAAGACATATAAGATAAGCATTCAAAATCATTAATTTTGGAGTAGAAATAACTCCGAGCCTCTGGCTAAGATACTCAAAGGATTCCCATGGAAGTGGTTTTGTAAATATGTCTACCACTTATTCTTTTGTGCCCACATACTCAACTCTGATGTTCTTTTCTTTGTGGCCACACTTGTTCTTTTGGCTTTCGAATCATTGTAACTGAGTTTCACTGCTTTGTCATTTGTTGATGGAACTTGTTATCACTCCAAGAAACTCCTTAGGGTTGTAGACTAAGGATGCTTGGCAACTTAATGAATCATGAATAATGAAAGTGTGGATCAATGGGATAATAGAGAGTAGCTAATGGGAAGACAACTCACAATGCAATCGAATGAAACAGTGCTTTTAGGAATCAATGACCAGACAGAGTAATATCAAAAGGTATCGAGAACATTGATCTAGATAATCAAGTACAGCAGTGTGTAGGATCATACAAGCCAACAATAATTCCTTTAGTTCAAGTTCATGACCTTAATAAGAAGATAACAGTTCTTAGAAGATGAGCTAAACTGAAATAAAGTACAGAACATGGAATAGATGAAGAAATCTGTTATTAACAACAAAAGAAGATTGTCTTTCTGTATTGAAAAATAAGTGTCTTAGTACAATAGAAAAAGAGTATCCAAAATTGAACCCCTTTAGTGCTCCAAATGTCTTTGGCTTTAAAGCCTTACAAGATGAAATCTAGATCCTTGAAATATAGATCAGATTTACTATAAATAGTCAAATCAAAACAGATATAACAAGTGTAGGATGAGATCCTATAAAAATGGATCTAGAATGGAAAATCAAAACAAAATAGGAAAGGTCCTATTTAATGATTTCTAAAAATAGAAGATTGNTGATGAAGTGCAGTTTTAGCCTCCCAAGGTTGTTTGATTTGGTCCTCCAAAACTAAAATTCGAATTGGGTGATGTGTCATTTGATCCCTATCAATTTGCCCCTGAAAATGACCAAATCTAGTCAAAAAATTCCCTTTTGACTTTCATCTCCAAGAATGGCCTTCAGATTTTGATTTGATAATTCATAACCTATTGAAGAAGATTTCAAACCATTCAAACGAAAAAAATCTCGATCTGGGCAAAATTTCGGCTATTCTGGTCGTGATAGGCTTTCACTAGCTAATTTACTTGAAAATCTGCTCCTTAGTTGGTGAAAGGCAGAGCTTTCACTAGCTAACTAGTTATAATTTTGCCTTTTGCGCTGGTGAAAGTGCAGATTTTTTCAAAATCAAATTTCTCAGTCATAGAGAGTCTGTTTTGCATACTTAAATAGTCGTTTGACATCTACAAATCCTAATATTTCCAATGGTGCTTTCAAATCTTCATTTGGAGTCTGGGAATCTAGTCAAAAATTCCCTACAATATTAGGCATCATTCTTTCAAAAATGCTAGTGTATTTTTTATTGCTAACATCTGGCTCCAGCTGGGATGGATACCTCCCTGTGAGGTCTCCAAGAACCTAGCAGACCTTGTGCCTTTAGTATTGGGCATGGAGTCATTCAGCCTTTACAATTTATCATCTCCTATTTCTACATGTGAATTATCTGAGTTTTTACCACTTGAAGCATCACCAAAATGCACAACCATTTCACTTTGCTCTTCCATACCTTTGCCAGTTGGAAATTTCACAATATGATGACCATCAGTCGCAAGTCCAAAAAATTCAATGTTTTCAACCAAGGAACTAGGCTTGGCTATGACCTCTAAATTTGCAAGAGAATGAGATATTTCACTTCCCACTGATGTATCTGCACCATCCTTAGCATTCAAAATTCTTTTTGTGATTTCACCATCTAACTTTCCCTATGATTCGTTGGTTAGCTGGAGAAAGCGTAGCTTTTCACCAGCTAACTAGTTGTAAAATTGTCATGTGCGCTGGTGAAAACTCTGCCTTGTTTAATTTCTTCTCCCACGCTGATAGAAACAAGTGAAATGCACAAGCAATGTGCAAGCATCTCAAATGCACAGATCTAATCTCTCTTTGATGCAATCTTCCAACAGATGTGTTTGACAAGGTCATTCATGGCATTCCATATCTGAAGATCTTCCTCATCTTTCACATATGCTTCAGGCGAAGAGTATGCAAAATAGCCCCTTGGCTTCAACAACCTATACAAATATAGCAACAATATACCATCCCTCTGAAGCCAATCAATTCTATACTTGGAACAGTGAGCAATTCAAATGGACAGTGTCTTTCATAATGCTTCATGACCCCCAAATTTAATTTGAACTCGAGCTGATAAATAAGGTTTCGATCCAAGCATGGAATTAAATCTCAAGGCAACGAACCTTTCAACTCCTTCCTATCTAGACCAAATGCTTCGGTCCCAAACCTTTTTTCATACACATCAGAAAAAAGCTACAAAAAATCTGGCACTGGACTTTCCTTTTGTCGGGGCAATTGCATCATTGACTTGTTTTAAATAACAAAAAAAAAATGTCCTAGCTTATTGGAAAGGATATTCATTTGAATCCTAAGACTAAAACAAAAGTAGTTGTAAAGGATGTCGAATGGCTGAGTTTTCTCATGTCGAATCTCACTTTAAATCTGGATATGATCTTTATCTGTTGATTAACTACCACATGTTTTTGACTGCCTGATAAAACTCCTTGAAATATGGAATTCATTTAACTCTAATTTCCACATGTGTATTTACTGCCACTTGTCTTAGATGCATGATTGGTGTTCTGAATTTGACGAGCTATAAAATTCCAACGCATTGAATCTGTAAAATTCATCAACTTCTACCCAAAGACACAGGTTATGGAAAAAATCAAAAGCTCATCCTCTCATATACAAGGCAAATGCCCATCTGATTCATAAAATTTGGTATAGCGTCTAAAGCAGCATCAAGATTCGTCTCCAGACGTATTGTCTGGTAAGCATTCGTAATTTGCAACAAAATTCTTTGTTTTGCAGCCTTGGTGGAGGTATCTTGGTTACCAAATTCCCCCGTGGCTTTTAGAATCAAACAAAATTGTTTCATGCCTTGCCGAAGAAGGCTGCATGCAAATCCTATATTGATTGCAGTCTCCATCTTATCACCAGTCAACACCCAAATCTTTAGACCTGCTTGTGCAAGTTTGTCTATAAAATCGGGAACCCCTTTCTGTAGTTTGTCTTCTATAGCTGTAACACCCACAAGAATCAGATCCTTTTCAATCAAATCAGACGCACTATCCAGTAATGCCTCTCTATCTGTCGCAATAGTAGTCTTGGCCCTCAAAAATGTTGCATTCCACTCTGAATATTTTGTTTCTTTGATGGTCCTATAGGCAAGTGCTAGTGTGCACAATCCTGCATCTCCATATTGGGCCAGATGTATACCTGTTGACTCTTCATAATTTTTACCATTCTTCCCAAGTCTATCAAATATAACACTATCTGCACCTTTGCATAGTAGAAATATCTGCCCATCCTCATCCTGCACGATGACAGACATACGTTTGCGTGTGCTATTGAATTCCAATAGATTAAGCATCTTGTACTCCCTCTCAATATTCTATCTAGAATATGGATCCCACTCCTTGATCAACACACTCGTTTGTGTTCTCTTGCGGAACTCAAAACCAAACTCCCTTGCGGCAACAACAAAATCCCCCTCATCTGGTGATTCTGCTTCATATTTTATAGTGTCGATATCTTCATCTTGTTTTGGAATGGCTGTATGACAGATTGCTAATATGCGGAAGAACAATAAAATCATAACTGCATGGGTTTCTTTCAACTAGCTCCCATTCATAAGCCTATCATCCTTGAAGTTGAATCCCTTGATGGCAGGCCTTTCAGTCATTTCAGTTGACTCCGGTCCCTCAATCTGCAGTTCAATATCCGGCTCCTGAAAACTTGGGCTTTTGAAACTGTTCCCTGATGCATTCAAACCTTGGACTTT
>ML793034.1:169801-188973 GCA_009831015.1 Picea engelmannii
GAATATATACAAGAAGGATGATGATTTTCTGAATATACAAAATAGAAAATAATTCTCTTTACACGCGAAGGGAAAAGAATGAAAGAGGTAATAAAGAACAACAACAGTTCATGAAGCAAACCAATGAACTGATACCTGTATTTTGATTTGAGCCTCTTCATATTTTATCAACAAGATCCTCCCTAGTGGAGTCTTTGAATGTGGAGTCGCCAGATAGATGCTTACAACCAATATAATGCTCAGCCTTTGAAAGATGAAACTATGTCGTCTCCCAGGGAAGCTTGCTTCATTCTCCATTCCCGACAACGACACCAATTTGTTATCACTCCAAGAAACTCCTTAGGGTTGTAGACTAGGGATGCTTGGTAACTTAATGAATCATGAATAATGAAAGTGTGGATCAATGGGATAATAGAGAGTAGCTAATGGGAAGACAAATCACAATGCAATCGAATGAAACAGTTCTTTTAGGAATCAATGACCAGACAGAGTAATATCAAAAGGTATGGAGAAAATTGATCTATATAATCAAGTACAACAGTGTGTAGGATCATACAAGCCAGCAAGAATTCCTTTAGTTCAAGTTCATGAGCTTAATAAGAATATAACACTTCTTAGAAGCTGAGCTAAACTGAAATAAAGTACAGAACATGGAATAGATGAAGAAATCTGTCATTAACAACAAAAGAAGACTGTCTTTCTGTATTGAAAAATAAGTGTCTTAGTACAATAGCAAAAGAGTATCCAAAATTGAACCCCTTTAGTGCTCCAAATGTCTTTAGCTTTATATCCTTACAAGATGAAATCTAGATCCTTGAAAGATGGATCAAATTTACTAAAAATAGTCAAATCAAAATAGATATAACAAGTGTAGGATGAGATCCTATAAAAATGGATCTAGAATGGAAAATCAAAACAAAATAGGAAAGGTCCTATTTAATGATTTCTAAAAATAGAAGATTGTTGATGAAGTGCAGTTTTAGCCTCCCAAGGTTGTTTGATTTGGTCCTCCAAAACTAAAATTCGAATTGGGTGATGTGTCATTTGATCCCTATCAATTTTCCCCTGAAAATGACCAAATCTAGTCAAAAATTTCCCTTTTGACTTTCATCTCCAAGAATGGCCTTCAGATTTTGATTTGATAATTCATAACCAGCTTATTGAAGAATATTTCAAACCATTCAAACCCAAAAAATCTCAATCTGGGCAAAAATTCGGCTATTCTGGCCGTGACAGGCTTTCACTAGCTAATTTACCCAAAAATCTGCTCCTTAGCTGGTGAAAGGCAGAGCTTTCACCAGCTAACTAGTTATAATTTTTCCTTTTGTGCTGGTGAAAGCGCATATTTTTTCAAAATCAAATTTCTCAGTCATAGAGAGTCCGTTTTGAATACTTAAATAGTTGATTGACATCTACAAATCCTAAGCTTTCCAATGGTGCTTTCAAATCTGCATTTGGAGTCCAGGAAGCTAGTCAAACATTCCCTACAATATTAGGCATCATTCTTTAAAAAATGCTAGTACATTTTTTATCGTTAACAGAACTGTTGATGTTGTGTATCCATCTACAATTGATTGCCAAATTTCAAATCCCTGTGCATGTATATATGTTTTCATCCTTATGCTCCAAAATGCATACTTCTGTCCATTAAACTGTGGTATTCCATTTTTATACATGTTATTGCTCTCCATGATCTACCTTTCAGTGGTTAAACTGATTTATGAAGGAACCTCGCTCCGATACCAATTGTTGGATTATTGAGAGGGGGGGTGAATCAATAATACAACAATTGAATCCTTTTTAACCATATAATCCAAGTGTTATATCAATGTAGCATTATCATCCAATACATGTAGAGTAAATAAGCAATGAAAAAATGAACAATCAAACAAATACACAGTACACCAGTGTTTTACATGGAAACCCAAAGCGAGAGAAAAACGCAAAATGTTATTTCTTATATGTCTTGAAGAATTACATTCATTGGAAGCACCAACTTCCTTTGTTTTCTAGCTGCAACTGGAAGGAAGCTCCAACCCCCTTGTTTCTCATGCTACAACCTAAGGGAAGCTCCAACTCCCCTATTCTCTGGCTACAACCAAAAGGAGGCTACAACCCCCTATGTTCTCCAGCTACAACTGGAAGGTGGCTACAACCACCTGTCCTTGCCCTATCCAACTGCCCTGAAGTAGAAGTAGAATGATGGAACCCTTGTCACACTAACACTGTGAGATATACTGTTGTAAACCTATACCAGGAAACCTGAACCATGCATCAACAATGCATCAACCTATAATCAACATGTACCATAAACAAGTGCATCCAAACATGTACCAAGTATGTACCAATCATGTGTCAACTACTCATCAACTATGAATCATCAATATGTACCAACATCATCAACTATACACCTGATGTATGTGGCAACTCATCAACTACTTGTCTCAACCATGTACCCAGCATGTACCTTAACCAAAATCCCTCATCAATTTCATCATTCAAATATGATTTGTAACTCTGTAATATACCTAGTGTATATGATCACATACCTTCAAACCTTCCTTAACTTTCACAACAAGAGACTAGCATTTTCATCAAACTTTTCTTTAGTCTGACATAACTAGTTTGGGATTAGTCAACAACCCTAACTTGAAATAATCAGAACTATGTACATGTAATGAATAAATATTTGAAAATAGTACAAAATTTGATTCATTTTGTTTTATGAAATTCCTCCAGGTGGCACTACTTGGAACCTCTCAGAAAAGGAGTTATAGCAAAAAGGGCATACCTTACTGAATTATGGCTTGTTCTAGAGAGTGACCTTGTAGAGAGTGCCCCGCACGAAATATTTGTTGAATGGATCTGAAAATGTTACATAGAATACTAAAGACTGTACTCTAACTAACACATTTGGTCATACTTAATTTGGATCTGTTATGAATAAGTGATGAGATTTTTACCCGAAACACTTGTTTTAGACTAGTTTCAGGACTAACCACAAACCCTATTTTCCACGGAGTGTAAATCCAAAAATAAAACGACCCACAAGTTGAATTTCTTACCACAAATATTTGGATATGTTTCCTTAATGGCCTATCAATTTCATGGTCGGAATCGTTCTATAAAAAAATATATTTTGAAAATGGCGAGATGGCCTATAAATAACATACCTGAGAATGCATCATCAAAAGAATTTATCCTCCCTTGAATTCCGGCCTTCTTTTCTTCACCTTCCCTTTGAAATTCGTCTTAGATATCCTTTGGTTATCTCATTCACCTATAGATATTCAATATGCTCAAGTGTTATATAAAATGAGAGAGCCTTTCCTTTTATTTATACTCTCCAAGTAGCTTCCTTAAAAACATCTTCTAGGTCACTTAACCCACTTCTAGGTCACTTAACCTATTTCTAGTCCACTTAACCCATTTCTAGGTCACTCAACTTATTTATGGGTCACTTAACCCATTTCTAGGTCACTTAACCTATTTTTCTCATTTTTTAGGTTTATCCACTTTCCATAATTAGAAAGTTATCCATTTCTTTATCATTTAAATATTCCTCCTTGACTTTGTCACCTCACTTTATAATCTTCTTTGATTTTGTCACTTCACTTTATTATTTAAATAATCCTCCTTGACTTTTTCACTTTTCTTTACCATTTACATAATAATTTCTTCTTTGCAAGCCCTTTGATTTCTTTGACCTTTCGGGGCTTCAAGCCTACATATGAGGGTTCTCCAACTTCGTAAGGCCATACATGTCAAACCGTGAGGACTTATGTGATGTTCCACCTACCACCAGAAATGGCATGACATGTACTATCCATATAGAATAATATTACCTGCAAATATATCAAAACTCGTACCATTATACAAGAAACAACATCAGGTCCATTAACCAAACCTTTGTGCTACCAGAATTCACTACCCTACTTTCTTCAAGGGTTGAAGTCAATGACAACCAACCTTAATCAAAAATATCCCACTTTGGCATTGATGAAAACACTCTGATGCAATACTGAAATCATTTCATGCAATACTGAAGTCATATCACTCATTCTCCCCCTAGAACCATGCCTCTATCCTCTGAAACTCTATGACCATTGCTCCCCCTGGAATCATGCCTCTATCCTCTGCATCTAATAAATCTCTCCCCCTTTGTCATCAATGGAAAAGGTATCTTTCCATCCGAGGCTTCTCCCCCTAACTAAATTGTCCTCTTTATGGAGTTTCCTCGTGTACATCTAAGACATATTAGATAAGCATTCAAAAGAAATCATTTTGGAGTATAAATAACTCTAAGTCTCTGGTGAAGATAATCAAAGGCTTCCTGTGGAAGTGGTTTTGTAAAAATGTCTGCTACTTGTTCTTTTGTGCCCACATACTCAACTCTGATGTTCTTTTCTACAACCTGTTCCCGTAGAAAGTGATACTTGATTGGAATGTGCTTCATCTTGGAGTGAATCACCGGGTTCTTTGAGATACTGATGGCGCTTGTATTATCAAAATAGATTGGAATGGGCTCACCATACTCAACCTGTATATCTGTCAGAGTTTGTTTCATCCAAATGACTCGTGTACAACATGTTGTTGCTGCAATATACTCTATCTCGGTCGTATATAGAGATACTGGTGATTGTTTCTTTCTTAGCCATGATATTAAACACTCACCCAAGTAGAACAGTAATTCATTGGTGCTTCGTCGGTCATCAATACAACCTGTTCAATCTACATTTTTCTAGAAAATAAGAGATAGATCCTTTCCTTCTGGATATCATAATCCAAACTCTTATGTTCCTTTGAGATATTTGAAAATCCTCTTCACTGCTAACACATGTGATTCCTTTGGTGCTGCTTGAAATTGTGCCACTTGTCCAACTGCTTGCATTACATCTGGTCTGGATTCTATCACATATAGTAGGCTACCAATCATTGAGCTGTATTTCCTCTGATCTGTAGTCTTTGAATCATCATATTTGCTTAACTTGCAACTGGTTTGTATGGGAGTGATAATTGGTTTGCAATATTCCATTCTGAACCTCTTTATCATTTCTGTGATATACTTGGTTTGAGAAATAAAAATTCCTTGGTTTCTTTGACATATCTGAAGTCCAAGAAAGAAGGATAGTTCTCTAAGTAATGACATTTCAAATTCATTATGCATATCCTTTGCAAATTTCTCTCTTAACCTATCATCATCACTACCAAAAATAATATCATCAACATAAACTTCAATTAATAAAATACTATCTTGACTTACCTTGATGTAGGGGTTGTTGTTTGCACTTCCTTTTTTGAACCCTTCCTGTTGTAGATATTTATCCAATCTAGAGTACCATGCTCTAGGAGCTTGTTTTAGAACATACAAGGCCTTCTTTAATTTACACACATAATCTATGTTCTCTGACAACTGAAATCCTTCTGGTTGCTTAACGTAGACTTCTTCTTCAAGTTCCCCATTCAGAAAAGCTGATTTTATGTTCATCTAATACACTTTAATATTTTTGGAGCATGCATAAGCTAAAATCAATCGGATTTCTTCCATTCTGGAAACTAGGGAAAATGTCTCTTCAAAGTCGATTCCTTGAACCTGTTTATATCATTTATATACCAATATAGCTTTGTTCGTTGTAACCTGTCCATCTTCATTCAATTTATTCCTATATGCCCACTTTATGTCGATCACATTCTTATCCTTTGGTCTTGGAACCAATTCCCAAGTGTCATTTTTCTCCATTTGATCCAATTCTTCATCCATGTCCTTGTTTCAAAATTCATCCTTGCTAGCCTCTTCAAAATAGGTTGGTTCAATCATAGATGTGAGTGCTAGGTGTGTTTGTTCTAGTGAACATATTCTTCTTCTACTTTCAACTCATGTATCTTTGTTTCTGATAATCTGATCTGAATGATGATTCTTCTGTACTCATCTGCTAGGTGTTTTTGGAGTTACTTGTTGAACTTTCTCTTCTATTTCTGTCGCATCCTCTTCATCTTCCCCTTCTTTTTCATCTTTTGTTTCTTCTTTGTAAAGTTGTTATATTGATTCATTTTCCTCTTCCTTTAATTGTTGTCTACCTGTTTCATCAATTGTTACTTTGATGCTTTCTTCCACTTTGTTCAATCTCAATTTGTAACACTTATATGATTTTCTTGTACTTGAGTAACCAACAAGTACTCCTTTGACCACACAAGAGTCAAACTTTCCCATTCTGCCATTTTCTCTTATGAGTTATCATTTGCTTCCAAAAAATCTGAAGTGATTTACATTTGTTGGTCTTCCTTTCCATAACTCGTAAGGCGTTTTGTCAGTGTTGCTTCTGAGCATTACTCTATTTTGAATGTGAACTGATCTATGCACTACCTATGTCCAAAACATATCTACCAATTTTGAATCCATTAGCATTGTTCGAGCCATTCCCTGTTCTTTATTTCAACAACTCCATTCTTTTGAGGTGTCCTAGCAACAGAGAATTTCCTTTTTACTCCATGACTGTTGTAGTAGTCCATAAATTCCTTTGAAGTGAACTCTCCTCCATTATCATTTCTCAAGCATTTGATTTTTGAATCCATTTCATTTTCAACCATTTCCTTGTAGATCTTTAAGTTTTCAAAAGCTTCTGACTTAGTCTTGAGAAAGCAAACTGCGGTCCTTCTTGTATAATAATCAACTAATAACATAAAGTATTTCTCGTCTTTTAAGCCCTTTGTTGTAGTTGGTCCAACTAGATCAATATGCACAATTTCCAGTGGTCTTGTTGTTGAATATTCCTTTGATTGGAACCTATTCTTTGTTTGCTTTCCTTGTTGATAATGCTTGCATAAAGTGTTGATTGGTTTCGTGATCTAGGGCATTTATCTGTCTTCTTGTCTTTTTCTGACTTTGACAAGGTTAGCAAAATGTATGTGACCCATTCTTCTATTCCATAGCCAACTTTCATCTTCCTTTCCTAATAAACACTTTTCATTTCCAACTTCACTTAACACATATATGTTGCTTGATGTTCTTGCAGCTATAACAATCAATTTTCATGAACCTTCTTTTCTTATCTCGCACTTTTGTGAATTGAAAGTAACTTTATGACCTTGGTCACACATTTGAATCACACTTAGAAGATTATGTTTCATATATTCTACTAGTAGAACATTTTCTTCCTTTGTATTCTTGTTGCCAATTCTGATTGTGCCTTTTCCAATGGTTTTGGCTGAATCATCATTTCCGAAGGAGACTGATCCATCTATTTCCTTTCGTAATGTAAGAAACCTGTCTCTATCACATGTTATGTGTTTTGAACACCCACTGTCAACATACCAACCACGTTTCTTCTACTTAGCTTGTAGAGTGAGTGTGCATTCTTCATTGTTATATTGATCTTGATTTCTTATCCATGTCATTTTCTGAGGTTCTTGTCTGTGACTGTTGTTATTCTGTTGTAGTTCTCTAGGAAGGATTGTCATTCTGCAATATTTGTCCATGTGTCCAAAATTGTTACATTTGTAACATTCCACTTCAGTGCTCAAAGATTCAAACCTGTTGTAACTTCTTCTATGTGTTTCACTAGGCCTTCTTGGATAACCCCTTTGTGTATGACTTTGAAAGTTGTTTTTGTTCCTGTTGTTAGCTCTGCAATTCACAACTTTATGTCCAAAATTATTACATGCATAACATAAACCAAAAAATATAGTTTGATACCTGGGAGTTGAAGATATTTTGAAATGAGGTACTCTTATGAATTATTTTTCTTCCTGAGGCCTATCTGTTTGTTGTTGATTTTGAAATATGAATCTTCTCAGTGGAGGAGTGTCCCTGTAATCTTCCTTGTAGATCTTCCTATCCCCCTTGATTATTTCTGCAAATATTTTTGGATATGTTTCTTGCTTCGTTGTTTTGGAGCTTGATACTTTTTCTGTCTTATTGTATCTAAGTCTGAACTTGTCATGATGAGATTTTTAACTGTCGATAATGTCATCCAAAACTTTTGAGCTATTCTGCATATTTATATGTCATCCAATGATCTTGTCTTTTTCTTCTAGCTGTTATTTGAGTGCTTCTTCAATTCTTTTATATTCTTCTATTTGAACCTTCAAATTTGTGATCATTTGTTCTAATTCTTGAGTGTCTTCTTTATTGTCTAGTTCTGCTTGTAGTTTCTTGTTTTTCTTATTTTCTCTTCTGATAACTTCTATGGCACACATTAACTCCTCTCGGTAGTCAACTTCTGCCTCCTCATTTTATTCTTCGGCTTATTCATATTCTTCTTCGGCTTCTTCATATTCTTCTTCAGAGTCTTCTTTATCATAGTCTTCTACTGCCATGCATAAAACTCTTTCTGTCTCACTGTCACTAACTTCATCTTCATCTGATGATGAGATGTCTTCTTTGGTGCATAAGCTTTTCTTGAAAAAATTCTTTGTGGTTCTTTTGCATTTATATGTTTGTTTGCCTTTTGAGTAACCTTCATCATTTCTCTTTTTCTTATAAGGACATTTGTTAGAAAAATGACCAATACCATCACAATTAAAACAATTTAAAGGAATCTTACCTCTATACCTATTGTCGGTTCCCTTGTTCAGTCTTTTAGCAAAGTTGGCCACTTCTTCATCATATTTCAAGAGGTCACTGATGTTGCTATGTTCTTACTTTTTCCTTCCCTTTTGCTTTGAGTTTTTGGATTCTTTGAAGGCTGCTTCTTTTATATCTTGATTTTCCTGTTCATTTCTCATTTCATATGTTGTGAAGATTCCATGTTATTCGTCCATCATTATTAGGTTTAGATCTAATCTTTCTTCTAATGATGATATCTTAAGGTCAAATGTCATAGGAAGAGATCTTAGTACTTTTTGAACAATTACGGATTCTTTGATTTCTTCTCCCAGTCCTATGATTGCATTTATTGTTTCATCAACTCGTAAAAAGTAAGCTGCAATATTCTCATCTTCCTTCATCTTAAGTTGTTCGAACTGACCTCTATAAGTTTGAATCTTTACTTCTTTGACTTTTGAATCTCCTTCATAAATATTTTGAAGTTTGTCCCAAATCTCTTTAGCGAATTTACAATGTGCAACTTTGGTGAATATCGTTTCACTAATACCATTCAGAAGTGAATTTTTGGCTTTGGAATTATTCTGGCCGAGTTTCACTGCTTTTTTATTTGTTGGCGGAACTACTGGTGTTTTGTATCCTTCTACAATTGATTGCCAAATTTCAAATCCCTGTGTCTGTATATATGTTTTCATCTGTATGCTCAATAATGCATACTTCTGTCCATTGAATTGTGGTATTCCATTTTTATACAATTTGTTTCTCTCCATGATCTACCTTTCAGTGGTTAAACTGATTTCTGAAGGAACCTCACTCCGATACCAATTGTTGGATTACTGAGAGGGGGGTGAATCAATAATAGAGAAATTGAATCCTTTTTAATCATATAATCCAAGTACTATATCAATGTGGCATTATCATCCAATAATTGCAGAGTAAATAAATAATGAACAAGTGAACAATCATACACATACATAGTACACCAATGTTTTACGTGGAAACCAAAAGCGGGATAAAACCACAAAATGATTTTTCTTATATGTCTTGAAGAATTACATTCATTGGAAGCACCAACCTCCTTTGTTTTCCAGCTGCAATTGGAAGGAGACTCCAACCCCCTTATTTCTCAGGCTACAACTTGAGGGAAGCTCCAACTCCCCTATTCTCTGGCTACAACCAGAAGGAGGCTACAACCCCCTATGTTCTCTGTCTACAACCGGAAGGTGGCTACAACCACCTATCCTTTCCCCATCCAACCTCCTTGAAGTAGAGGTAGAATGATGGAACGACTGTCACAATATCACTCAGAGATATATCATTGTAAACCTGTACCAATAAACCTGAACCATGCATCAACCATTCATCAACCTATACCTCAACTTGTAATCAACATGTACCATAAACAAGTGCATCAACCATGCACCAACCTGTACCAAACAACCTGTAATCAACCTCTACCATAAACAGGTGCATCCAACCATGTACCAAGTATATACCAATCATGTGTCAACTACTCATCAACTATGACTCATCAATATGTACCAACATAATCAACTATACACCTCATGTATGTGCCAACTCATCAACTACTTGTCTCAACCATGTACCCAACATGTACCTTAACAAAAAGACCTCKTCAATTTCATCATCCAAATATGATTTGTAACTCTGTAATAGACTTGGTGTATATTATCACATACCTGCAAACCTTCCTTAACTTTCACAACAAGAGACTAGCATTTTCATCAAACTTTTCTTTAGTCTCACATGACTAGTTTGAGATTAGTCAACAACCCTAACTTGAAATAATCATAACTATGTACTTGTAATGAATAAAGATCTCAAAATAGTGAACAATGTTCTTTAGTTTGTTTTATGCAATTCCTCCAGGTGGCACTACCTGTAACCTCTCAGAAAAAGAATTATAGCAAAAATGGCATACCTTGTTGAATTMTGGCTTATTCTAGAGACAAAAATTGTAGAGCATGCCCCACATGGAATATTTTTTGAATGGATATGAAAATGTTACACAAAATACTAAATACTATACTCTAACCAACACATTTTGTCTTACTAAATTTGGATCTGTTATGAAGAAGTTATGATGTTTTTACCCGAAACACCTATTTAGACTAGTTTCAGGACTAACCACAAACCCTATTTTCCACGGAGTGTAACTCCAAAAATACAATGAAACAYAAGATGAATTTCTTACCATAGATACTTGGATATGTTTCCTTAATGGCCTATCAATTTCACAGTCTGAATCATTCTAGAAAAAAMAATTATTACGAAAATGGTGAGATGACCTGTAAATAACATACCTTAGAAAGCATCATCAAAAGAATTTATCCTCCCTTGAATTCCATCCTTCTTTTCTTCACCTTCCCTCTGAAATTTGGCTTAGATATCCTTTGGTTACCTCAGTCACCTATAGATATTCAATATTCTCAAGTGTGATATAAAATGAGAGAGCCTTGCCTCTTATTTATACTCTCCAAGTAGCTTCCTTAAAATCATCTTCTAGGCCACTTAACCCACTTCTAGGTCACTTAACCTATTTCTAGTTCACTTAACCCATTTCTAGGTCACTCAAATTATTTCTAGGTCACCTAATTTATTTCTAGGTCACTTAACCCATTTCTAGGTCACTTAACCTATTTTCCTCATTTTTTAGGGTTAACCACTTTCCATAATTAGAAAGTTCTCCATTTCTTTATCATTTCAATATACCTCCTTGACTTTGTCACCTCACTTTATAATCTTCTTTTGATTTTGTCACTTCACTTTATTATTTAAATAATCATCCTTGACTTTGTCACTTTTCTTTACCATTTAAATAATAATTTCTTCTTTGCAAGCTCTTTGACTTGTTTGACCTTTTGGGGCTTCAAGCCTACATCTGAGGGTCCTCCAACTTCGTAAGGCCATAACTCTCAAACCATGAGGATTTATGTGATGTTCCACATACCACCAGAAATGGCATGACATGTACTATCCATATAGAATAGTATTACCTGCAAATATATCAAAACTCATACCGTTATACATGAAACAACCTTGGGTCCATTACCCAAACCTTTGTGCTACCAGAATTCGCTATCGGACTTTGTTCAAGGGTTCACATCAATGAAAACCAACCTTAATCAACACATGGGCCATGTTTAAAGCCCCAGAATATTACATGCACCTTTAAAAGAGGATATTTTTCCTAGAGGGGGATATCAAAACCATTCCAAGGATTGACAATCTAGAAATGGATCTTAGGGACAAAACATGGGAACTTAAGCCCTAACTACTGTATATAGGGCTCATGGGACATGCACAAGGCACTCAAGCACCACATAGATCTTGTATAGGTAACCTTTTGCCTATGAGTGGGATATGGTCACCATTTCAAGGATTGGCACATAAAGGATGGGTGTCAAGGCTAAACCATGTTCCATGTTAATAAAATCAAGGCCTTAGGTGCTAATTATTACTTCTAGGGTTCATGGACGATGCATGGGGTCCCAAGACACCAGACAACCCTCTCAAAAGAATATTTTCCTAGAAGGGAGGGCTATGCACACCATTTCAAGGGTCATCGAATGAGGGATGGGTGTGGGGCCCAAACCATGGTCTAGAGCCAAAAAATAAGACTTAGACTCTAATTTTTTCTTTTATGGGTCATGCAACATACAAGATTCCCTAATCGATAACCGTGCCTTGAGCTATAGTTTGTTAGATATGCAACTGAGTTCTCTAACAATAGGCACACATCCAACCGTGGCCTTAAAGCATCCCAGTTCTATTTTAACACTTGACCAATACTCATCAATACCTAGCCATCCACAACAACTCAAGGAACAATAGCATCCAACAAGTATAAAGAGACCACACCGTTATAGGCAAATTCCTTAATCTTCTTAATACATAGAGTGTTTCAAAAGATACAACAAGGGGGTCGGTGCAACCTTCTCCCTGCAACTCTTTCGTAGAAATAAAAATAAGTCATGGCACCTCTCCCTACTTCCCAAAAGACTTGCACAATCCAACCCCCGATGTATCTGTGGTTCTTCCTCTTGCAACGCCTCTTCCTCACTTACCACAACCTCAGTCTAGCTCTGCAATGCCTATAGAGATATTTTTTTCACTATGAATGGAATATGGGAATTGTTTTGAGGTTTTGTGGATATCATATGGGTATTTAGGCTTAGAAAATTTTCCATGGGTGAGAACTAGAGCCTTAAGACATAAATATTGCTTCAAGGAGCATGGTCTGTACATAAGGCTCCTAACCACCACATAGGAACTATAAAGGGAATCAATATCCTATAAGTCATATATGGTCATCATTTTGAGTATTTTTTCATAAGGGATGCATTGTGGGGCATTGTCCATGGTTTGTGTGATCTATATCCAAATGGAAAATCAAAAGTTCCTAATGGAAAGATACATTCTTTGAAATAACTAAAATGTTAAATTCAACCTTGGTGTTCATGCAAATTATGTGTCATGCCTACCATGTTAATTCATTAAATGAAAGTTAAAATAACAACAACCCAAAATAAATCTACACACAATAAGTTTAGATGACATACTACACCAAAGAGTTTATACCAGAGAACCCTTTGGTGAATAAAAACATGATTGTGAATATTGATGGGTGTTATATATGCACTAAAAACACAGTAAAAACCCTCAATTAAATTTTCAACCCGGGGTAAGTAAACTTAGATTTGTAGCAAAATATATGCCAAAGGTAGAAGGGCTAGTAGGAGTATAGTCTAACTAATGAAGGAAGCTATCTAAGGCTAATCTACTCAAGAAAAACTATCTAATTAGCAAACCCTACTAAGCAACTTGAAACTAGGTAACCTAAGTACTTTTGGGCCAAGGGTCGATGGATAGTCCTAAGAAAGAAAATGAAAACTCTATGTAAAGAAAACTAGTTTAACAATAAGAAAAAGCCAACAACTAAGCATAATAAGCAAATGACAAAAGAAAACTATTTTAACTTGCCAACCTACATTCAATGAGCAACTATCCTATGAAAGCAAATAAATAAGCAAAGACACCTAACTAACCTACTAAAGAAAATAGACAAGTAAGCAAAAACAACTATCTAACCTACTAAATCAAATAAGCAAGCAAGAAAAAAAAACTGTCTAACCTATTAAAGAAAATAGACGGGTAAGTAAAGACAACTAACTACTGCAAGCACAAACTTCTCATTGAACAACTATCTAGCCTAAGAGGCAAGTGGACTAAATGTCTAATGCAAAACTATTTCTAATGCATGGAAGGAAATCTAGTTTATTGAAAGCACAAAAAACTACCATGTAATGCCTAATCTATGATGAGAAAATTACTATGTAATAAAGCAAAGTCTATCTATCCTACAACAACAATAAGACTTTATTCTAGTCTATGAAAGCAAGAAACTATATCTATGAAAATAGGAAAACTATCTTTTAACCTATGACAATTCAAATATAATATTGGTGGTTGTGTGAATGTCTTCAGTGTCGGATAATATCTCGATGGCACTTGACAACAAAGGACAATTCCAATGGTATAAGCTCAACACTAATCTCAATGGAAAAATGAAAGGTGTGGAGTAAACAATCCAATGAAAACTTAGCATGGCAAAAATAATGTTAAATACCCTGTATATTCATGTACAAACCATCAACAACATAATCAGATCATTATACTTCTACACTATGTAAGAAAAACTAGATTCAACCTTTAACTAAGAAATGTAATTTCATTTTAATTCTAGGACAGGAGATTGCGTAAAATGAAACTACACTATGTCTATTCTAACCATTCAAACTACAATAAAGAAATGACTAAAAACAAAAATTAAAAACTGATATTAAAAAGTAATCTAACAGTTATATTAACCAACAACTAATTAAACAATTTTTATATAAAAATAAGATGAGCAAGCTATGATTAAAAACTGGAATTAAATCTATCCATCCATCAATCCTTGTCAAAAGAAAACCCAAATTAAAAGCTTTGTTCTATCTAATTAAAAATCTGTTTTAAACTTAACTGTAAAATCATAAAAGAACTCATAATCTAACTGCATATGGGGTTAGTATTAAGAGAGAGAGACTTGCAAGTCTTTTCCTAGTCTATAAAATCAATGCATACTAATATGTATCAACATCTAACCTACAAAACAATTAAAACAATTAAGCTACAACAAACTAGTTAGCATAATAAAAACATACATGTACAGGAAAATAAAAAGAGTAATTAAATTAAGAATTGCATAAACAACACACTGATAGTCACCAAACTGCTAGTGGCCCCCCCATCAAGTCGTTTCTACTTCCTATGAGCACACCATGATCTTAACAAGGCGAATTCACCATCAAAACTTGAAAACACAGTTCTGGCATAATTCTGGCAATGTAAAATATCAAACATAGAGGAAAATGAGTTTGTCTCCAATACAATGGTTCTTCTACTTGCTTAACAATATTATGACCATCCTAGCAGTGTTTATAAGCTTACAGACCAAGTGGTCGACCACAGGAGGGTCGAACCACTTCTAATTTCGGCAAAATACAATAAATGATGCTCTAACTAACAAAACATAGCAAGCCAATAATCACACTCTTCGGAAAACTGAAACTGAGTTGTCTGGAGTTCAGTAGCTGGAGGGGGCGACCATGAACAAAACCCATGTTCCCGATTCGCCCAACACTGGATGCCAATGCCATAACCACCCACTCGCCTTCCATTTATGTGCAATACAGAGTGTTGGACAGAGTGTCGGATCAAGTGTCGGAACGAGTGCTGAATCAAGTGCTGGAACTAGAAACGAGGTGTGTTTTTTCCTTGTAACACCAAAAAATGTGAATTATCTCTTAGAAATCCTAAAACATGATGAATTATACTTGATTCAAACATTAAACATGAATTACATGTACCTTATGGTGATCATACCATTTTATCACGAAATTCTTCAAAAAGATCCTTTAAATTATGAAAAACACATATGTACATGTGGAAAAAGTGTATAATAACCGTCATGAAAGTGATCATATCTCGGGCCCAACAAATATAGAGGCAAGTTTGAGTATAATGTAAACATAATGGAATATAAAGGAATATTCCTACATTCGACAAAAAACACATGAAGAAACTCAATTTTTAAGGGAATATTTTCAGTGATCTTATTTTTCTTAAATTTGAAGTCACTTTGTACAAATGACATGTCAAATTTTCATTAAAAAAAATAAACAAGGGAAATTATGTAGTTTTCAAAAGATTATTGTAACTATGTATAACAAAAAAACTTGATGCTTTAAAAGAATGTTATTTTGCAAAATACCGTGAAATTTGTGGAATTATGTGTGTATGTGTGTGTGCACATTGGGTTTAGCTTGAGTGTTTGGGAGGAATAATTGTTATCCTTCCCACATGAGTCCAATCCTCGAATGTGACATGCTTATATCATAATGAGTATATTATTGTAATGGCTTTGATCCATATTTTTTGATTAACCTTGTGCCCTAAATATTTTAGGGTTTACCCTAGGTACCATCCTTGAAATGAGGGGAAGTGCTTGGGGGTTTTCCTTGGGCTTTTCAACCTAGAAAAATGTGTGTGTGTGTGTGTGTGTGATGAAGATTTAAATTTCAAATGTTAATGTCTTTTAATCAAAATAGAAAACTCATTCATTTTGGTAAAATGAGAATGCATAAAATATTTCCAATAAAAAAACACGCATTATAAAAAAACATCATTTTCCAATGCGTAACATGGTCGACATGGGTCCCTCTCACAAAATATTTAATGCAGTACATCAAGTGCTTGTTGAGGAGATCCTTGATAAAAAAAGGAATTTAAATTTTCCAATTGACAAGGTGGGGAGAGAGGGTGGCTCTAACTAAAGACTCAACACACTTCATCAAGTCTCTTGCAAGAGGCCCCCTAGCTAGGCAATAATAACACTATGTTTCTTGACAAATGACGAGCCCTTTCATAGAGAACTCAATGCATTGCATTGAGTCTCTAATGATAGGGCATCGTGTCAACACCCATGTTACTATCTAAAAATGGGCGTTTTATTCTCTTTTTAAAATGTGTGTGTGCACGCATGCACACGTGTTTCTGTGTGTGTTTTTTTATTTTTTTATGTGTGTTTTTATATCATTGAGTGGTCGTCAACTGTCCTTGACTAGAAAATTCTTTAGCGGGAATGTGTCCAAAGTGCATGCGGTGGGGGAGAGGGGGTGAGGGAAGGGGAAGGAAGGGGAATGTAAACATTTTTTTAAAAAAAATATGTTTTTTTTAGGGGTGGGGGTTTAAATATTAGAAAACAAAATTACCCGAAAGGGGAGAAGAGAAAAGGGGCGAGGGAGATGGGGTAGAAAGGAGGGGATTTGTGGGGGAATGGGGATCGATAGCGAGTTGGGGAAGAGGTTAGGGAATAGGGAAAATGGAAAAATCATAAGGGAGAGGAGACATGGGAAATGGGGGGATATGTTTTTCAAGGGATTTTTTTTTTAAGTTTGTGATTTTAATTAGAGTTTTTTTTTTTAATTTTGTTTATTTTTTAATTATTTTATTTTCATTTAGTTTTTTGAGTATTTTTTTTTTCATTCTGGTTGTCTTAATTTGGTTTCAATGTTTGTGTCTTTTTTTTTAACTTTAGGGTTTTCTATTTTTTTAAATTTATTTACACTTAAAAAAAATTTGGGCATGAGTGGACGGAAATGGGGAGGATGGGAGAAGAAAAGGGATATAATGGAAAGATTGGGTGCATATCTCAATGGGGTTCTCATCACCAACTATTTCATCCCCACTAAAGTAAGGTGTGGATGATGGGGCATAGGGATGGTTGTTCTTTGACAAGGTAGATATTAACAGGGTGTCCTCATATGGAATTGATGCTCCATCCAAAAAAAATGTAAAGGGACATTAATGGTGTGGAATAAAAGGGAGGGGATGATGTTTTTTAGATGAGGTGGAGCTTAATGGGGATTTTCTCTTAAAGATTCAGTTCCACCTTAATAATGGGAAAAGTAAATAATCATCTCCTCATAAAGTTTCAATACCACCTTCATAATCAGAAAAGTAAATAATCATCTCCTCATAAAGATTCAATGCCACCTTCGTAATCGGAAAATAAAATAATCATCGACGAAATGAGGGGCCACTAGAGGAACAAACATTCTCTAGTGAGCCAAAGATTGACATGAACTCTTTTATCGATGTTGCAAAGACAAAATGGTCAACACCATTTTTTAAATTAATCTTGATGGCATATATCTGTTGATAATGTTTCAACAATTTCTTTTATAAAAGAAATTTTAGTTAATATTGTGCTTCTAAAATAATTAGTTACGTTGTAATAATGTTGTTTGATAGTATTTTATTTGAAATGAAAAATTGTCTCTTTAATTTTCACAAGACACAAAAAAATCCTTATATATAAAAGAAGGCTAAAATGACTTATGGTAAAATTTTAAAATATATTATAATAAAACTTTGACATTTACAACTTTGAAAAATCATCATAATTACCTATAAATATCAATAAGTCAACTAACAAAAACAACATCGATACAAAATGTAACACACACACACACACACACCAATTTGAAATTAGAAAGATATTTTCAAAAAGAACTCATGACCAAAAAACCATCCATTTTATTGATCCAGATTATGCTAAGAATGAAATGAGAGAAAAACAAAAAATATAGAAAATAATAGAGAAATACAGTGAAACCCAACTTATATTAATGAATAAGAGAGAAAAAACATTGTAGAACACAAAATGGCAGAATGGGGTAGCGTATCTCTAAAAAGAAAGAGTTGTTGGCTACGCTCCATTCACAACAAGCTTTACATCACACTCCATTGCATTCTTAAAGGGATGGGTTATGTTGAGAATGAAACGAGAAAAAAACAAAAATATAGTAGAGAACACAAAAATATGGTGAAATCCAACTTGTATTAATGAATAAGACAAAAAAAATATTGTAGAACACAAATTGGCAGAATGGGGTAGCTTATCTTTGAAAAGAAAGAGATGTTGGCTACACTTCAGTCGCAACAACATTTACATCACTCTCCATTGCATGCTTAAAGGGCCTCCTTCACCTCAATTATATATGAGAGAGTGAGAGGAAAACAATTCCCATGATGTGTGTGGGACAAATTAATCTAAGTTTATAAAATGCCATAGGCATGTAAAACACTGGGACTTCCTGGGTGGTCCCCCATCCTAGTACTACTCTAGCCCAATGTTACCCATGATTTTGGTCATCATGATGGTGTATTGATGATGGTGTACTCAGGCTCCTCATAAGAACTTTCTCCTTAGAAAAGTGACATTCATCTCTTCCCAGAAAACTTACTTTTGAAGAGAGTTCGTAGGTTGCTAATATCCCAGGGTGCGAGAATGACCCATGCAAGGATCCTTGATCTTCTTCATGCAAGGATCGAGCAAGTGTGTGTGTTGGAACCAAGAGACATCGAAAGGAAGCTTGCGACATCAAGGCGATCAGGTTGTAATCTTCTACTTTCGATTAATATGATACAGTGGCATGTCCTTTTCCCATAAAGTCATTATCACTTTATTGTGTAATTCCTTGATCATACACATAAGTTGACA
>ML793034.1:189429-214771 GCA_009831015.1 Picea engelmannii
TCTTCAGGATACCTTGATAGACCCTCTGGGTCCAGAGGCCTCTTCAAATTTTGTGTCTTTTTCCAAAAATTTGATTAGTTTCAGACATTCTCGCACTGCACTCCACAGTGGCCTACGAGAATCTATTGAGTTCGCACCCTGCTTTTAGGTTCAGTGAGAGGTTCTCGCACTCTGCTCAAAGCTCACCTACGAGAATGACCCATTCTCGCACTATGTAATACTCTTAGCCTGCGAACCCTCTTTTCAAAATTTTGGATTTGAGTTTTTTGCATCTTTAGCTGCCCAGATCAGTTTAGGCGCCTAAAAAGAGTTTCTTAGACCATTGGTTGATGTTTTTCTTGTCTTTGTTTCCGTGCATGAACAGTCTTAGGATTTCAAAGGATTTTCCTGTCCATTTTTCTTAACTTTCATTTCTTGACTTTTCTCGACAAAGATATACTCTTTGCCTTCGAAATCTGATTGTGCTTGTTTGGTTAAGTACCAGTGATCAGTTGAAATTTAAGTTTTTTTGTCTTTATCATTTGCTCATTATTTGAAAGATCATTTTTCTCATGCAATTGAAAAGGCTAGTTTGGTTCGTTGGTTATTTTTGTTTCCATTGAAAGATTGGTTTGGGTTGTCTATTGCTTGTTCATTAGTTTTTGGTTTTCTTCATTCTCACCATATGGTGTAGGTCCTTTTTGAAAAGTGAACAACGTTTTTATTTCAAAATAATTTTCATCTTCGAAAGTATTGAAAATCAATTGTTGAAATTATTGAAAAAAAAAAACAATAGAAAATTGTTATTGACGCAGGATTTGTTGCAATTGCATTTTTAAAGGAAATTGTGTCTTGTAGTTCAAGTGTGATCTGGAAAACTTCTCTTTCCCTCCCGTACATAGGATTCATTGAACGGAAATTGATATATTTCATTCTCATCCATGCATTGTTGGGTCAGAGTCTTATACAACATCAGTTTCATCTCTGCTTCCTTTGAGTAACAACAACCCTTAATAACACTGCACAATTGTAAAATTTAACTAGTAACTCTTTTCTAGGGCTCTATTACACCAACATTTAACTAGGCTAGCGCTTCGGAATAGGAAGAGAGATACACTCTCCAAAGCACAAAACATACAATAGCATCTTGTGTTAAGGAGTGTCAAATTCCATTTACAACATCTTGTCCTGGGAAGCCCTTCTCACACAAGGGTCAAACACGAGGTCGCATTGATATTGACAGAGTTACTCACCCTGCTTTGTTGATATTGGTGTAGATTTCATGTATTACGGGGATCCCTTGGAGGTATACCCACAATGATGATTTGAAGCCTTTTGAGTTGATTTCAGGCTAGATACCATGCCCTTGCGTGTGGATCGGACTGTCGACTGTCCCCCCAGGCTTTATTGTTGTCGGTGGTAACCTTAGTGGCCTATGTTTCTAGGTTCTTACCCAAGGTGTCTGTGAAGAGGAAAGTCTTCACGGTACCTGGAATCGACATTGGCCAAACTCACTCGAGCTCCTTGGAGGGTATACCCACGATTATGTGTGGGAGCTTGTACCAGGGTGTAAGTCTGTTAAGCAGGTTGCCAGCGTAACCTTTCCACCCTAGCCTATCCCCTTCTCATCTCATTGTTGTGATGTTGGATTTCATCACCAACTAGTAACTTCAGAATTAGAAGGTCTTGTTTGCTTGGTGTTGTTTCCTAGATTTTGTTTACCAAAGTTGACGATACGATTTTCTTCATAAGTTTGTCACTTGTTTACAATAGCTCCTCCACGTCGTTCACGTAGAATACAGGGTTTATCTCCAGAGCATCTGGAAGGTTCTCAACCCTTGCCTACAAGTACACATGAGGGCTCTCCTCGGTAGAGTGAATTCTAAGCTGTCACGACGCCACAAGTGGAATGCACTGACTCTCTAGAACATTTCCGAATTACCAATACTCGAGAGGACTTTCAACTTCACCCTGATTCTGAGCGACCGTTTATGCGACTGAATTCTTCTGGAGACTTAGTTGTTACCTCTTCTGGATCATTGGTTGGACCCTTTCCAGGCATTGAAGGCCAAGATATTTTTTGGCCTACAGGCATTTTTCGACGAGACCTTTTTGGTCCAGGCTCACCTGTGATTTCCGAAATCTCTAGCCTAGAGACAATATCGTTTACTACTGCCTATTACCTTCCTGGTACGAACACCCCGCAATTTGACCACATCTTGACCATCCCTATTGAAATGGCCCATCATACAGATACTATGAGTGTTCCCCCTAGGTTTACCGCGGTTAGTCTCACTCCCATCAGCACACCGTGAACGCCCAGTGTCACCCCAACACTACCACCTAGATACCATTATTTGAATTCTTCCATTCCCACTCCTACACAAACCCCATCCGTCTCTCCTAGTGGTCCTTCTTCTTCTGGGAACTCTCTTCCCGACTTTATTCCGACACTCCCTCAATTTCCTTTTGGAGGACCTCTCTCATCCTCCACTGGCAGTATTAATCCTAGTGGCACTATTCCGTCATTCACACCAAATTACCAGATTCTTGTCGGTGGACAATTTCACCAAGGTGGTATAACTCAACCCCCTCTTAGCAGGTAAATTCCTATTGGAACACAAATCCCAATTGGAACACAACCCCCAATTGGAGCACTGCCCCCAATTGGAACACCACCTTCGATAGGAGGACCGACCCCACCTTATGGAAAAAACATACCTCTGTCCTTGGCCCAGTATTGGAATCAGTTGATACAACATCCTCCTCAATTGACTAGGGGGTAGCATTTTCCAGCTGCATCTGTGATACCCCCTAGTATGGGCCAACCATATCCAGGTATGTTCAATCCCATTTGGGGCTCGAATGCTCAGACTCATGTCCCTGTTCCAGGAAACAATCCCATGAGCTACTATCCTCTCCAACCACCACCGAATCTTCTTAGGTCTTCACATTATATGCAGACTGCTTATGGTCCTACTGGTTTGTTGATAGGGCTTCCTCCCCAAAGCCACCAGTACCCGCAGGTGAATCGACAGTTACCCTTTTTGGCCACTTTGGATCTTTCGGATTTGTCAAGGATTTTAAATGATCCAATTCGTCACTCTCCCCAATGGCCATCTATACCAGCCAAGCTACCATCAGACATCCCTAAATTCGATAGTAAAGTGGGAGAGGACCTGAACAATCATGTCATGAATTTTCACCTCTGGTGTTCATCCAACTCGTTGATGGATGACTCTATTCGTTTATGTCTTTTTCAACGAACCCTCACAGGTTCTGCTGCGAAGTGGTATATTGAATTACGACGAGGTTTCTTCGCTGACTTCAACACCCTAGCTATGGCTTTCCTCACACACTATCAGTTACCGATCCATTATGAAACGGGGACCGAGATTTTGAGTTCTTTCAAACAGAACAAGGCCACTCATATATCCGATCACATTCATGAGTGGCGACAAAGACAACGTCTCATTAAACTCGAACTCCCCGATCAGTTGCTGGCAGAGTGGTTCACAAAGTCATTTGTGAATGACATCGGTTGTGACATCGCCATGGGTGGAGTAGTCATGGAAGAGCGGGCCATAAGTCGAGCTCAATACCTTGACCTTGTTTACTCACAAACGGGTACCCTTTACGATTTACTACCTAACTTACCTTGTCCTTCCACTTCTGCCACTTCAACTACTCCAGTTGCTTCGCATGCAACCAATGGTGTGATTGGCACTTTCTAGGCCCAACCAAATTCCGCCTCAAGCACCAACCCCAAACCTACTTCTAATGTTCAAAATGCTTCGTCTCCTGCCCCTCCCACCGGCAAGACTTCTAAGGCAAATGCAGTTCAATCTACCCCAACTGGTAAAAACAAATCCAAAAAGGTAAGGGGTAAGAATAAGGAGGACAAAAATAATTCTCAAGCGGAGTGAACCAAAACTACACCTGTTGACGATTGGGAAAAGTGAAAACCTCGATACCCTTGTCTTATTTGTGGTGATGATCACTACACAAAGGATTGTCCATGACATGTCAAGGTCACTAAGTTCCTTCAAGGAGCTCCAAAACCACCTGCTCTGGTCATTTTGTCCCAACCCTTCCCATCTCAACAACAGGCTCAGTTGGTCATTCATGACCAACCCTCATCTTCTACTACATCCTATGTATTGATGTGTACTGGCGATTCAAAGTAGAGAAACATTGCACTCACTACTCGAGCTAAATATTATTCTCCCTCTAAAGAGAAGGTTGATGATCTACCTCCTTCCTTGGTACAACCCTCTCCCACGACTCCACCTACCAATGGTCCTCTTCATCTCGAACGACCAAGCCTCGACACAGTTCTTCGACCCCCCCCCAAAGGGCGTCGTTCGGAAATCGGCTTTCAATCCTCATGCTTGTGCTGCCCAGAACTACAACATTGTTGAAGATCTGGCCCAAGCACCTTCTGCGATGTCAACCCTCGAAGTCCTTCAAAGTTTTCCTACACAACGGAAGGCACTGTTGAAAGCTATCGGTGGAATCGACCCGACGGATACGAATTTAATAATTTTTGACTTGGAAGATCACATTCCAAGGTTACCCCCTCAACTCGCGTTCCAGATCCAAGTGATTGTCTCTGAAAAAAACATTTGCCGAACCATTATCGATGAGGGTGCCTCGACATGTGTCATGTCTCTTGATTTCTAGAAAGCCATTGGCTCTCCTTCTTTGAATGAATCCCAAAACACTCTTAAAGCCTTCAATGGCTCCGGTTTTAAGCCCTACGATGTCCTTCCTTCGTTGCCCATCACGTTAGAAGGCAAAACGATCCAAGTCGAAGTGGAATTATTTGATGCTCCCCTTGATTACAACATTCTGCTTGGCCGCAGCTGGATCAATTCCATGCGCGCAGTTGTGTTGACCCTTTTTCAGGTGGTACGTTTCCCACATCAAGGAAAGGTTGTCACCGTAGACCAACTAGCCTTCTTTAATTCCGATACCCGTACTGGCAACGTACCGTTTATCGCTAAAACACCACCGGGTTATGAGAACATCGGTGTAGGCCTTCTAAAAGACTCTTCGTTAATGGGTACCTTCCCCATTCCACCACCCGATGTTCCATGCTCGTCCATTGCTTCCATCAACATGATTTCCACCTCGATTCACGAACTTCCTGTGTCTCACGACCCTTGGATAGTACCTGACCCTGGAGATCATCTTCGTTACGGTGACAAAATGCCGTTAAGTCTGATCAAATCCGCCTATCAGGCCATTCAATCGGCAATGCCTTCTACCCCCTCTCTTGGTGAGTTATCTCCAGATCCTTTCCGTGTCATTTTTTCCACAGACGATATGATCATGTCTGTTATGGAGGACACCCCTTGGGACAATGGACATCATTGTTCCATCCTCTTTCTGGAGCAACATACCATTGAGAACTACCAACAGATCTCGACCCCGTTTACCATTGTCGTCATCTCAACCATTCCCGAGTCTGCACACGATGTGTTTTCTTAAGGGAACTTAAGAAATATCTCACCCACTATTCCCCTCAACATATCCATCAAACCTGGGATTGTCGAAAATGTCCATATCGGAGCTTCGTGTTCTTCTGACGAAATCGTCACCTACACATCCCTTTTCAAAGAGTTTCGTGACATCTTCACCTGGAGCTATGAAGAAATGTCGGGTATCGACCCTGAGATCGAGATACTTAAAATCAAGACATGCCCCAATGCTAAACCCGTCCGGCAATGCCTTTGTCCAGTTCACCCCCTTAAAGTGGCTGCTATCAAGCTCGAAGTCGAGAAACTTCTTAAAGCCATCTTTATTTATCCGGTGGCTCTCACTAGCTGGGTTTCCAATCTTGTCCCGATCGACAAGAAACAAGGCACAATTCATGTATGCATTGATTATAGGGATATAAACAAAGCTTGTCCAAAAGACAACTTTCCTACCCCCTTCGTCGATCAAATTGTCGACGATTTCACCATAAGTGAAATCTTCTCTCTTATGGATGGTTTCTCCGGGTATAATCAAATCAACATTGTTCCTGAGGATCAACATAAGACAACTCTTATTTGTCCTTGGGGTACTTTTGCCTATCGAAAACTTCCTTTCAGTCTCAAGAATGTTGGCGCCACTTTTCAATGCGCTATGTCTTATGATTTTCATGATATCAAGCACATCGTTCAACCATATCTGGACGATTTTCCCACTCACTCAATTTGCTGAGTCGATCATCCAACCCACCTCCGAGCCATTTTCGTCTGCTATCGGTTCTACCATATACATTTGAATCCTCATAAGTGCATTTTCTACGTGGAATCCGACCGACTTCTAGGTTTTATTGTTTCACGTCAAGGGATCTGGGTGGATCCTTTAAAGGTTGAGGCGATCCTTAATCTTCCTCCTCCTTCTACACTTCGCCAGTTACAAAGTTTGCAGGGGAAAGCAAACTTTCTTCGTCATTTTATCCCCAATTATGCCGAGATCACTCATGGATTTACGTGGCTACTAAAAAAGGGTTCAGAGTTCGTCTGGGACACCATTGCCAACAATTTTTTCGAAGCTTTGAAATTGTCCCTAACGCGTGCTCCGCTTCTCTTTCCCCCCGATTACAGTTGCGATTATTTCCTCTACCTTGCTACCTCAGATTACACCATTGGTATGGTTCTCATCCAAGAGGATGATGCTAACGAAGAACATGTTATCTACTAATTGAGTCGAAGTCTAACGCCTACTGAAATCAAGTATTTACATGTTGAAAAATTGGCCTTGGCTGCCATCCAAGCCGTCCAACGCTTCCGGCACTATATTCTCTTGCGCAAGACTACAGTGATTTCCAACTGCAACCCTATGTAACACATTCTCACACGTCAATTTCTAGGGTCAAATACTCCAAATGGATTGTGATACTCCAGGATTTTGACTTGGAATTTGAACGTGCCAAGTCCAAGAAGTCCTTAGTGTTTGCTGAGTTGATATGCAATTTTCCCTATTCTGAAACGGAAAATCTAGCAGCTGATTCATTGCCCGATGAATCCCTTTTCCTCATCAGCATTGATGATTTTTGGTATGGTTATATCATCATATATATCCAAACCCAAAATTTCCGGCCAACGTTGTCTAGTACTGACCAACATCGAATACGCTACCAAGCCTAGTAATATATTATCCTCGGGGATACTCTTTATCGTCGGGGGATTGACTTTGTTTTTCGACGCTGTCTTACGTTCGATGAAGCCGAGAAAGATCTGAATGACTGCCATTCTGGAGCATGTGGTGGTCATATGTCTGGGTATGCTACTGCTCAGAAAATCTTATGAGCAGGGTATTTTTGGCCTTCTTTATTTAACGACTGCATAATCGTCGTTCAAAAATGCCATGCTTGCCAGACCTATAATAACAAGATACAGTCACATCCCACTCCTCTTCACCCTGTGGTCTCCGTTGGTCCCTTTGCAAAATGGGACATCGATTTCATGACATGTCACCCCCACTCGGCTAGGGGGCATGGATACATCATTGTAGTTGTCGATTACTTTACAAAATGGGCCGAGGCGATGCCGACATTTGACAACACTGGAAAGACTGTAGCATTATTCATTTTTAATCACATCATAGCTCATTTTGGTGTTCCCCAAGCTATCGTCACTGATCACGGTAGTCACTTTAGAAACTTCATGATGTCCAAACTTACTGAAAAGTTGGGTCTTCACCATGAAAACTCAACGCCCTATTACCCACAAGCCAACGGCCAAGTCGAAGCAATTAACAAAGTTCTCATAACTATGCTTTGACGAATGATAGGGATTCACAAAACAAGTTGGCACACAATGTTTTTTTCGGCATTGTGGGCTTACCGAACATCCTTCAAGTCCGCTACTTGGTTTACACTTTTCCGGTTAGTCTATGTTTTGGAATCCATTCTCCCGATTGAATGCGAGATCCCCTCTTTAAAACTAGCTGTTGAACTCCTACCAAACACATCTACTGAGGAAAAATGTCTATTGTATCTTATGCGATTAGACGAAACTTGACATGATGCTACTCTAGTCATAGAAGCTCATAAAAAACGTGTCAAGGCCCAATACGACAAACATGTCAAGCCTCGTGTTTTCTCCGAAGGAGATMTCGTTCTCCTCTATGAACAAGATCGAGATATGCTAGGAGCTGGAAAATTTAAAGCCATGTGGCAAGGTCCTTATATCGTTCGATGAGTTTTGAAAAAAGGATCTTATGAGTTAGTAGGTTACGATGGTATCCCTTTGAGTGAACCCAGGAATGGGTTGTACTTGAAGAAGTACTATGCATAAAATCATCTGTGCACGAGTACTTGTATTTTTATTGTATCATACTTCTTGTGTGTTACTATAGCTTGCTTTCGTCGTTATCTGGTCTCTGCCCTTATGTGATGTTGTGTTTGATTTCTAGATGTCGGAGTCTTCGCTACCCTATATTGGCTTAGCTGATGGCGCTAGCCATAGTACTTAGAACCTTGCTTCCATTGCATGGGCAATTTACTTCCCTACAAACGAACTTGTCTCCTTACGAGGTGTGTGTCTCAGCCATGCAACCAACAATATTGCAGAGTATAACGCCGTTATCAAATTTTTGATTGATGCTATCTCACTTGGAATCTGTCATTTGGTTGTGCGAATCGATTCATAGCTTGTAGTACTATAGTTAAGTAATGTCTATACTATTCGAAGTCTTACTTTGTTACGGGTGTATTTGTGAATTCGCCTCTTGGAACGTTACTTTGATTATATTGAATATCAACATATTCCTAGATGTCTAAATACATTAACTGATGCATTGACTAACTATGTATTAGACAGACATTTGGATCATTTATAAATCAATCACATCAATTTTCACACAACACAAGATAAACCGGTAGAAGCCGTATGTATATATAACGATCAAAAGACTTTTTTACAAAAAGTTTTGTCTGAAGACCAAAATGTCAAAATCTGAATCTCGTAGCTTCTACAAAGTGATGTCATGGATGACGTTCATGGTAACACACGACTTCCCGGGAAACCCTATGGAGCAGTCGACCAATGGACTCTGACACTCCTACTATGTGACGCTGATAACGTCATGGAACCTCTCCAAGAGGCATGTCTGGAATATCTGCTATCAAACCCTCTAGGTTTTTTTCCACTTCTTGATAATCCTCGGCGTCCCATTGTGGCACTAGCGCCACCTCTCCTCGTCGTTGAATGGGAGAAGTACCAGGAGGTCGGTAAGGTCCCACATCCGTGTCATCAAAAAATGAATTTTATATTTAGTCTTTGGACGAAGATATAAAAAAAAACATTTGCATATGATAAAATTCATAAAAACATTTAAAAAGGGAAAAATTGTGTACTTTTGACCAAGTTCCCCCCACTGAGCATCCTCCGGCAGGACTAATTCTAGATCTCCTCATAAATCCAACCCAGCATAAGCATAATCGTCGACCATCAACATCTGTGGTTGCAGCGAGTCGAAGAAGGTATCATCATACTTGATAATTGGTCCAGCTACGTGTCGGTCCATGAGCTGACACCATCTCAGCATTCTTGGATCTCTGGGAGCCGGTAAATCCCACTCAACCTGTAGTCTCAGTAAGGGAACCCTCTCGAGAAATAAGGACACTAACAAAGACCCGTACCCAAATTGCTTCAGGTCGCCTCATCTACATTTTGTCAACTTCTTTTTCATGCTAAGAAGGATTGCATCTGCCCAGTTAAAAACCCAAGGTTCAGTACACTCTATGGCATACTGAAAGTAACTCTGGAGCGCCATGTGAGGAGCTGAGCTCCCAGCCATATGTGCAATGGTGAACAAAATAGTGCAGAGGGTCAAATCTCGCACTCCCCAAATAGCTACTTTCCCTTTCTTCCTCTCTGCCTCTGGAACACAGTGTAAGTAGCAGTACTCACTCATGGGCAGCCTACCACCTCTGCTACCAGTCAGGCTCACATGGTACCCATGCTGTGACAGTCCAGTCAAGAAGTAAATGTCCTCAATATCTAAGGATAGTGTGTGGACCCCTACATGGAATACTTGCTGATTGGGATCCCACATATGCACAAGGTACTCTAATAACCTGATTTAGGCCCTCATGCCCGGGATACGAAAGTACTTCAGAAGACCACAGTTTCTTAAAGCGGCAATAGTGGGTGGATGATTTCCAGCAATGGCATTATCTTTTTCGTTCTCCCTTTCACGCCATTCCAGAACCATTGTGATGGCCAAATACCTGCATAAGAAGCACAAGAAGAATATTAATAACTCTATTCATAAATTGGTTTTCTTTCATTGAGCAAAACTTCAAAAACAAATTATTCTTTGCGGTTCTCGCAGGTGCCCTTTAGGCACAGTGCGAGGTTCTCGCAGGCTACTGTGGGCTCACCTGTGAGAATGACCCATTCTCGCAGGTCCCGTGTAGTTCACATGTGAGAATGGCTAAGCGCCATGATAACCCCTAAAAAAAACTCAAAATGATAGTTTTTACCATTGAAAATGAAAAATTAAACCATGAAAGAGTAGAGGACAAAGATCCTACCTCACTGTCATTGACAGCTCATCGAATGGATGCTCGTAACCCCCACAATCTGACGCCGAATTTTGAGGGTAAATGAGGGGTTTTTTGGGCTCAAATAGTGGTAAAGTGAAAATGATATGGTAAAAAGAGTTTTACTTCTTTATAGTTACTTTTACCATGTCTGAGTATGGGAATGCCTACCTCAAAATTGATATATATGATATTCTGCAGATGCTTGGTTGTTCGCAGGTTTCCGATTAGGTGTGCTCCTAGTTTCCGACACACACATGCAGTTTACAAAGTCTTTTGGCTGTCACTGGTTCCGGCCTCATACTTTGGGGGGCATTTTGTTACCCATGATTTTGGTCATCATGATGGTGTATTGATGATGGTGTACTCAAGCTCCTCATAAGAACTTTCTCTTGAGAAAAGTGACATTCATCTCTTCCCAAAAAACTTACTTTTGAAGAGAGTTCGCAGGTTGCTAATATCCCAGGGTGCGAGAATGACCCATTCTCGCAGGCTGACTTAAGCTAGGGTGCGAACTTCTCGCACTGTGCTACATATCTAGGGTGTGAAATTGCTCTAAAGCTTGGAAAAAGATGAATTCACGATGGTTCTAGAAGAGAATCTTCTAGAAGAATGGGTTGGCATTCGAATGGCTATCCTTGTACTGGATTCCCTGATATTGTGGGATCATTCTTATCCAAGTAACCATCTCATTTTCTCCTAAATATTGATGGAATTCTCATGGAAAAGGTTAAGCAAGATTCATTGGAGAATTGGTGAAATAATTGTGTGAAGGACTTAGCTCAAAAAGGAGCTTGGAGACTCTAGCAAGTCTATCAAGAGGATTTGATCTTCTTCATGAAATGATCGAGAAAGTGTGTGTGTTGGAACCAAGAGTCATCAAAAGGAATCTTGCGACATCAAGGCAACCGGGTTGTAATCTTCTACTTTCGATTAATATGATACAGTGGCATGTCCTTTTCCCATAAAGTCATTCTCACTTTATTGTGTAATTCCTTGATCATACACATAAGTTGACAGTTGAATATATTTTTCTATATTGACTTTGGTTGGTTTGTGTTGTCTTGGTCTTGACCTCACAAGAGCGTTGGATCGAAGCGGGAGCAACAGAGACCCTAGGAAGCGATACAAAGGTATGTTACTTGTTCCTTCCTACTAGCTAATTCAATGGTCAAAACTTAGGGAAAGAGTCATGTCCTGTCCTGTTTTGTTCTAGATCCAAGTGGATCTAGGGAGATCTGTTAGTGTCTGCACCTACCGATTAGTTCGATAACACCCAAGCATGCTTAACTGTGAATTTCTAATGGGATCTGATGCATTAAAGTTATGTTGTAGGCATGTACATAATATCATTGCATGATGTATATAATTAACAAATGAATATGGTATTACATTCCATTCTCCATCAAAAGGGTGAATATCATGGTTTATCAAAACCATAGGCTCAAAATGTTGATTCACTAGACAAGGTGGTTGGGCACTGAGATCCACCTGGATTATTCCTCCCCCCTTAGGAATAAATGGTCCCCATTGTGTCAATTTCCCTGGGGAGATGGGGAAACTTCTTCTAAATTTGAACCTTGGTGAGTCACTTTCCTTATTGAAGTAGATGTACTACTTTCACTTTACATGTGGAAGGATATCATGAACTCGTTGGAGGTGTTGGATCTGTTGAATAGATCTCGCTGCAAGATCTGCCTTGTTCTTAGTGTGGGAGGACTCTATCGATGAAGATGTAGCAAGAAGAGATATATCAATGGGGGATAATGGTTGGAACCCCAAGCACACTTGAAATGGGTCATGGCCAATAGAGTTATGTTTAACATGTGGAAGACTCTCATTCTCTTCATGATCCTCTACAATATTATCGACCTACTACTGCTGGATAGAAATGTCTTGGGCCAAGGATGTAGTGGTGACAATGACCTCCTGTTCACCATATGAATGGATCATGAAGAGGTAAAACATTTTGGTCTGAGAGATTAATTTGTGGCATTGTTTTTCCGAGATCAATGAAGTGGTAGTAGTCAGAGCTACCTCTGGTACCCTGTAGAGATGACCTTCTAGAGTAACAATGGCACTGCGGGGTTGAGACTCATATATAGTGTGACATTTCCACATATATGGTTGTCCTAAAATAACATCATAGACTTCAAGTGGAGCAACATCACACACTACCTCATCCTTGAAGGGCTTGATGCCATAGGACAAGTGACATTGTTGGCTAACACAGATGTCCCGTCCCTAAATCAACCATCTGGTTTTGTATGGTTGGGGTTGTGGCATCATTAGCAGATTCAATCTCTTGAAAACCTTGGTTGAGATCAAGTTATTCTAACTCCCAATGTCAACAATGAAATTCAGTGGGTTCCCCTTTACCCACATTTGCGAGTGGAAGAGGCACTCCTAATACTGAATCTCCTTTGGTTCTTCTAGTTGTATTGTTGTGGCTACGATGGTAGAGGTCGGTTACACATTGATGATCTGTTTCCATTTATTGTGCTCTGAATCAAATTCTGAGCTAGGTTTTGATTATTTTTCTTTGAGCTCGACCACCAATGATTTTTTCGAGCCACATTCATCAATGTTGTGCCAAGGACTATTATGGAACTCACACCACTTTCTGGTGTCTTTCTTAAACTTCTCTTTACCCTTATTCACCTACATCTTGGACTAGATATATTGAGGTTGGAATTCCTTACTCTGTGTCCTTCATTTTTTGAGTTAGGGTTTCCTTTGCCACGATTTTGTTGTGGCGTATTTTCAAACACGAACCCACGTTTACTCGGTTGCTTGAATTTCTGCTCAATTTTGACTACATATTGATAATCAGAAACTACTGAGGATATGTCTAATAAATCCATCTCTGTTTGGATGTACCTATGCAAACCACTGTGATACTTCAAAACCAGGTGTCGCTCAGATTATTTGATACTCAACTTTGAGTGCAAGGTATGAAATATGTTAGTGCACTTCGACACCTTTTGGTCTCTTTTCTAACACATAGTCATCCATCTCATGTAATGGTCATCATATTTTCCGATAGGGTAGAACTTGTCCTTTAGGGCATCTACAAAATTTTCCCAAGTGGTTTCTCTCCCAAATGGTATAGATTCATTTCCAGTGTACCTCTCCCAGTAACCTTCCCATTAAGATTTGACATGGGGAAGGGATTTAAGGAGCACAGAGGTGATATTTTCACTGTCAGATACTTTTTTGAGAGAGTAATAACCTTCTAGTAGATTCAACCAATTTTCTATAGCATATGCATATATTTGGCCTTCAAATTAGGGGATATCAAAATTGACTTGTATCTTGAAGGGTGTCACACTTGTGAAATGGTTTCTTGTCGAAGATGCCTCAACCGCCACCATCAGTAGTCTTCGAAGGATTTGAGGAAAGTTGTCCATCATCTCTTTCCTCTTTTGCATGAGGGATTGCTCGAGAAACATCTTGAAAGGATCCACTTATTTTTCATCTCTCTTTTATTCCACCATGGGAGGTCTCTTGGGTTGGAGAGAGCAGTTTCCCTCAAGCAAAACTAGCTCGAGACCCAACTCTCTATACCCTGACCTCTTCAGGGACTTGCTCTGAGAAAATACAAGGAGAAAACTATTATGATACCACAGATCCAGATTATGTTGAGAACAAAATGAGACAAAAAAAAAATGTAGAAGAGAATAGAGAAATACAGTGAAACCCAAATTCTATTAATAAATAAGAGATAAAAAAACATTGTAGAACACAAGCTGGCAGAATGGGGTTGCTTATCTCTAAAAAGAAATATATTTTGGCTACGCTTCATTCACAACAAGATTTACATGGTACTAAATTACATGCTTAAAGGGCCTCCTTCACCTCAATTATATATGAAAGAGTGAGAGGAGAACAATTCCCATGATTCATGTGGGATAAATTAATCTAAATTTATAAAATTCCACAGCCATGTAAAACACTAGGACATGTTGGGTGATCACCGATCCCAACACTACTCTAGCCTGTGTGTGTGTGTGTGTGTGTGTGTGTGTGTGTGTGTGTGTGAATTTTATTTAGCTCAGGTGGTTGGGAGGAAAGATGGTTATCCTCCCCACCCGGGTTCAATTCCTGTAATTGACATGTTGAGCTCATAGCGAGTATATTGTTGTAATGGATTCAATCCTTGTTGTTGATTGGCCTTGTGTCCTGGGTTTTCCCCAAGATTTGTAACATGGAATATATATATATATATATATGAATTAAATTTCAAATTTTAATGTATTTTAATCAAAATAGAAAATTCATTCATTTTGGTAAAATGAGAATGCATAAAATCTTTCCAATAAAAAAACACACCTTAAAAAAAGGTCATTTTTTGATGGGTAATATGGCTGACATGGAGCCCTCTCACCAGATACTTGATGTAGTATATCAAGTGGTTGTTGAGAAGATCCATTTCCAAAAAAACAAAATCCAAGTGACAGGGTGGGGAGGGAGGGGGGCTCTAGCTAAAGACTCAAAGAACTTCATCAAGTCTCCTACAAGAGATTCCTTGGATATGCAATAATAATAATAATACGTTTCTTGACCAATGACGATCCCTTTAATCGACCACTCAATGCACTACATTGAGTCTTCAATGATAGGGAAACATCTCAACACTCATGTTACTATCTAAAAATGGTCATTTATTTTTCTTTTTAAAATGTGTGTGTGTGTGTGTGTGTGTGAACCATCCCCCTTTTGACCACATTATAGTGGGAAGGAAAGGAAATTTAAACCCTTTTTTTAAATTTGTTTTTATGTGTTTCCTTTGTTTTATTTTTTCAAGTTATTTTTTAATATTTAGAAAAAATTACACAAAAGGGGAAAGGTGAAAAAGGGGCAAGAGGAGATGGGGGTAGAAAGGAGGGGATCTATGGAGGAATGGGGGTTGGTAGTGGGGTGGAGGAAGAAGTTAATGAATAGGGAAAATGGAAAAATCGTAAGGGATCGACATTAGGGGTTGGACCATGGTCTAGGGCTTAGAACCAAGGCTTTATGACCTGTTATCCCGATTTTGCGAATGACTAAGGAGATTATGTCTCGAGGCTCTCAGGTTGCAGATATGGGGTGCTGAAAGACTACATTACCAAAAATACCCTTTTGCACAGATGGAAAACCCTCTCATCATCACCAATGGTCACAAATTTCTAGATGGAATCCACCACATTAGCTAGCTTCCGGAAGGTAGTGGGCCTTGATCCATGAGGTACAAGCCAGTATTATGGTGAGCATAATTTCAATATTTAAGCTAGTTGATTATGTTTTATCTTAGATTTCTCTAGACTTCATGATATATTCTTGGACATTATTCTTTTTTCCCTAGTTCACCTTGGTGGTTGACATTCTTTCCTAGTAAGTGGCCTTCCTTGAGGATGGGTTTGCTACTAGGAACTCCCTTAAAGAGACATCGCACCATTCCCAACCAAACTTACCACTTTCCATATTTATTCCCCTCCATTTACTTATCTATGGGGATTTTATGGTGTATTGACCCAAGAATGGGTTGTCCCTCATTCTATGGGAAGAAGGGGTTGAAGGACCAGAGGAATCGATGTTGGGTAAAAGACAAAATCCTTATATAAACCTTCCATATGCTTCACCCAGGGATCACCCAAGAAAGCAGTGAAACACTTATTGTTAAGTAAATGGGACCCATAATATAGTAAAGAATGCTTAAAAAATTAGTTGAAGGATAGGAGGTATCATCATGAGCCGAACTATGACATCCATGAATATCTAGTGGTATGAAATTGCCATCATATGGTCACCAAACCAGGGTAATGGCTCTCAGTTGCATGGCTGAGAGAAAGGGGGTCTTATCATGAGACAACCTTCTCATTTCCACTAGGTGTTTGTGGGTGAAATTACCATCATCTGGTCACCATGCTAGGGAAGTGACCTTCAACCTCTCCTTCTGCTCTATTGAAAGAAAATACAAAGAAAAAAATATAAAAGGAAATTGATGGGCTTGGACAAAGTGCATTGCGGATGAAGGTACCACACACCCTCTACAAAGGCACCCATGAATGAGACACTATGACCCCTTGAATGTGATCATGAGCCCTATGCCCATTGAGTCTTGACCCCAACCACTTAATCCACTTTACATGACTTAGAGAGGGATCTCTTGGAAAATCTCCTTGACCTAGGGCAAGATCTACCCAATAGGACACCTTGTCAACCCTCCCATATTCAAGCTTGACAAGTCGCATAGTATCTTTGATCATTTAATTGTTTGATATAGTGATATTTGATGCACATGCTTAGGTGGATCATTTATTGATTGGATTCACTTATAATGATGTTATGACTTGAGATCCTTGGAGGGCGTGCTCATTTGTCATTGCAGGACCTAGTTGGTGGACAATTTTGGGAGAACAAACCTAGCTTGAGCTTCCATGGGGCTAGAAGCCCACAGGTTGGATGCCAAGGGCCCACATACTAGATGAGAAATATCATACTTGGAATGTCTTGAAGATGACCTGTATGACATATCCTATCCCCCACATGCCAAATATTTTTCCTAGGAGAGGAAAAACGTCACTCCTAGGGACATGACATCACCTATGGGGGTTAGGGCTTGGTGGTGATGTGTCACTCATTAACACATGGAAGTTTTGAAGAGAAGAAGGTATTCATCATGAGGATATTGTCTAGATGCTTGACATGTGGCCTTTGGAGACCTACCCATGCTTCTCCAACACCAACGACTTCTTCTAAGTGTCAAAATGTCCCCTAAAGGGGAGATGTCCATGTAAAATTAGGGTTTATTTTTTCAAAAGTTAAACTTTAGATGAATTGTTTAACATTACTTTTTTAAAGGGGTAAAGGTTAGGGTTTTGACCCCTAGTCTTGTGTTTTACCCCTTAATTTATGGACAAGTCACCTTGGTGACATTTTGTATAAATAAGAGATCATAAGATCTCATTTGAACATAACTCTACCTCATTGTGAGAAGTATTATTCTGAAATTTTTTCTATCTTTGGAAAATTTGTCTCTCTTGGATTTTGTTTATGGTTATCTCTTGATGTTATGGGTGATGGAAGTGATGCACTAGCCTTGGAAGGCTTGTCTCTTGCTATTGTGGTGGATTATCTTGTCATTTCCCCTTGAATTGGTGTGGTTTTTACTCTCATGCTATCATTTGTTTCAAGTAAAGGTCATTGTGATAGGATATAGGTGGGAAGTATAAGGGCCTACACCCCCACCATAGTCTTTGTTATCGCACAATATGTACTTTCCCTAATCCCAAGGCAAGTGATGCAAAATTGGTGTAACAAGGGGGTGACCTATCACTGTCACCTTAATAGGAAACCCCTTTTTGTTTAGGAGTATATCAAGATTACCCCAAGGGAGTGTCCCCAGTGATCTAAAGGGATGATAAAACTAAAGAAAGGATGCAAGAAAACCCCCCTCTCACTGGTCACTCAAGTCAAAAGGTTCCTTAGGTCTTTAGGGGACGAAACAATAGTAAAGATGGAGTGTACCTGCCCAAAACAAGACAACAAATAAAATATGGCATCTTTCAAGTAAAAAAATGATGTTAGTGCTTCATAAGACCACGAACCTTCCAAAAATAAGCTAGCTGATATAAAATTGCAGCAATATAATATTTTACAATAGAAATAAGTATTTTGTAACAGATACAGAAAAACATTCCTTGGAATTGCTTGAAAAAGACAAGAAAATGTAGCTTTAATTAGGCAGAATAATGATCAATTGTCACAAGCAATTTTGGCAATGTTTGGGTAGACTAAAATGTCAATTTTGCAGAGAATTTGCTGCATTTATATGGATGTAGATATCTTTTTTAACAACAACACGTTCTAGTGCTCATAATTGCAAGGAAACATCATATAAACTTAGCGTTTATCTAGTAGATTGTTTGGAAATTATCACAAGCAATTTATGAATGAGTTAGGTGCAAGTTATGTAGGTGTATGCAACAAATTAGTGTGAATTAGTATGGTTGTAGAAGTGATTTAGAACAACAACAAGTTAACTAGTGAATTAGTCCAGTTTAGGGTTAGTAGAAGTTAGCAAAAGCTTCAAGGAAGAAGGTTTGAGTGTTTGTTTGATCAATCATTCACTAGAGTAAGCAGACTAGTGCCTTTATGGAGCAATGGAGTCAATAGGCGATGAGTTTCACTTGGAGGTAGCAACACCAATGATTATACTTGTCTAAGGAGTAGAGGTGGATGGAGGAGGTGTTGGTACTTCAAGACCTCAAACATCGAAACCCTAAATACAAATTCACTAGAGTGTAAGCAATTTTAGGCCCTACAGAATCTTCCTTCCTTAGACTATTGAAAGGTATTAAAAGAAACAATAACTAGACAATGTCTTCTAAAGTGCTAGTATTTAGGGATTTAGAAGTTTATATAAGTTAAATCTCCTTAGCAAATTCTAGAAAATGAAGAGAAAAAAAGTAGTAACTTAAGTCCTTTGCTTCTAGGGTTTTTTAAGCAAGCAATTTCATAATCTTTAACATGAATAAGAAAATATACCATAACCATTCAAAATGAAATGAAAAATTGCAGATTTTCTTACTTCACCAAGAATAATCAAGCAATAAAACTCTTGATTGTCAAGTAACTTCACCAAGAAATTACCCAAGTTGCAAATTTTAGCCTCCAAGACAAGTGCACCTCCCTATTTTAACCAATAAATCCCAAATAGGGCGCAAATTTCAGACCACACTTAGTGTGTTATGAGTCATGATGAAAAAATGAGAGTACTTTATCTCTATTTATATAAAACTAATGACCTTTAATTAATTTTAGGTCAAATAAAGGATGACCTGGCCAATTTACATCAAAATCCAATTTTTACATAAATAAAATCAATTAACCCCTAAAATCATCTCCAAGGGTGACGTCATGCCCTTCTAGGGTGACGTTGAGCCCCTAAGGTGGAACATTGAGCTCCATATGCAAAACGTTTGGCCTCCAAAGACCCTGGATAATGCCCACATGTGCTAATCAGCTAACAACTTCCCTCAAAATGAAAACCCTAGCTCTGGATGACATCCAAGGTCATAAATGTGACGTCATGGGATCCCAAAGGTCAACGTCCAGGTGGAAGAGCAAGATCCCCCTGGGTCTAGGCCTGCCAGGGTGTCTCCAAGGGAAACACCCTTCTTTCTTCCTGATGCAACTCTCTGATGTCTTCTTGCCCCTGGCTAGGGTTAGAACATCCATATGTGGAATTTCAACCCCATGAAGTTCTGAGCTAATCATTCCCCCATGTGTACATGTCCACGGGGAAAATTCCTCCAACAAAAACAAGTACGCCCTCCAGGGGTTCATAAGTCATAGGGATCATAACATGTAAATCACATCCAATAATTAAATTACCCAAACATGTGCATCAAACCCCCCTTTAACTAGACAAATTATCAAATCCATTATGCAATTTAACAAGTCAGGTTTGGAGAAGGTCTCAGGGTATCCTATTGGGCTAATCCTCCTTAAGTTTGTGGTGTTTCCCAGGTGAGAACCAATCCAGTTCATGTAAGTGTATGAGGTGGCATGGGGTAAGATGATAACAGGGAAATGTAAATCTTACGTGTGGGTGCCTTTGTAGAGGGCGAGTTCAACCTTGTCATAGATGCCATTATTTCCTATCCCATTCACTGCCTTTTATTCTTAGCTTCATTTCTTTTGATATTTTTATTTTATGCTTCAAGTGAAGAGTTGAGGGACATTATCCTGGCTTGGTGACTAGAGGTGACAACGTTATCCACAAGCATTTCACAGAGATGAGAAGGATGGCTCGTGATGAGACCCCCTTTATCTTGGCTATGCCACCAAGAGCCACTACCCTAGTTTAGTGACCAGATAGATGGTAGTGTCATACCACTACATCCCCATGGTCATAATAGGACGACTCATGATGAGACCTCCCATCCACCAACTAATACCTTGAGTGTTTATTTATCTTATGGGTTCCCTTTTCTTACTAAGAATCTTTTTACTGCTTTCTCAAGAATCCAAGGGAGAAGCATATAAAAGGTTTCATATTTGTATTTTAACTCTTTCCATCTACTTTTACCCTCAGGGCCTTTAGCCCCTTCTTCCCACGAGGCAAGGTACAACCCTTCCTAGTGTGGAAAATCCTAATGCCCGAACAAAGGTAGGGGGAAATGAGAGGAATAAATATGGAAAGTGGTAAGTATGGAGGGAATGGACGATGAACTTTCATATACCTACCCAGTGAAAACCCATCCTAAAGGGAGAACAACTTACTAGGGCATCATGTCACCCTTCCAAGTATGAACAAGTCAAAGAGCATAATTTCCAAGCAAACGTTATGAAATGAAGGAGGATTCAATGCAACATATTCAATTTTCTCAAGAATCATAGTGACACATACCACGATACATGGACTCATTAACTCATGGAGTAATAATTACTGCTACTTCAAGACTAGGTTGGTGGGATGGATATTGCTCCTACTAATAAATAGGTGGCACTGAAGAAAAGAGGGTCCCTCCGGGGCCATCCTCAAGTCATTCGGCTCTTGGCACTCCATGTCTAGGACATGTGGGAATCGAGACATGATATCCTTAGTTATCCCTAGGGTAGGGGATAACAATATTCATCATTTTATGCTTCATGTTATTGGTTAAACAAGGGTTTTCTAAGAGAAGTATAAGGGCATACACCCTCTTAGCTTAAACCCTAGCTAGAGAAACTTGTCATGGGAAGTAAAAGGGATTAAACCCCCAAGGAGGTATATTCTCTAGATATTTATTTTCATGACCCAAATAACCCAATAATTAAGAGCACTAGTCATCTATTATTGCATTGGAGAAATAAAATATTGCATTGGGAAACGTGATTTTTGGTCATTTTTACTTCTTGCAAAGTGGATTGTATTCCAAGTGCCTTGGGAACCTCACAACCACTAAGTCATCCTCATCAAGGGAAAATTATTGATTCTTTTATAAAATTACATATTCATTCATTAGGGCTGAAGAAACCCTAACTCATTTGCTTAAACAACTCTCTTATCAACCATTGGATTTTACTCAAAGTTTGCACACTTATTCTTCTCGGTATAGCGCACTTTTTAGAAAATTTTGAGGTTATTTTAGTGGATTATTTTATTGCTGTAACACATTGAATGATACAGCCATAAGTCTGATATAATTTTCTGCAGACAAGTGTTTACAACAACATTATCCTTTGTGCTACAATATTGGTTTTTTATCTTGAGTTTAGCTAGTCATTAACTAGTCTTTCTCTTGTATATTCTACTTGATTTCTAGAATTTATTGAGGAGCTTATAGTACCATATTATTTCTGATATATAATGTTATATATTTATGAAAATTAGGGACATAAAGATTAACTTGTTGATCCAACTAACATATAGCATTGCAAAGTGGTTTTTCTTTCGTCTCAAACATGTATTTCATCGTTTACAGGTTACTCAACATACTTGGAAACCATTGGAACTTACCAAGACTTGATTCCACACATCTCAATCCACTTATACTTGACCTCTAGGGGCTCCACTTCCATATCTATCCATCTCCATCTCATTCCCCCTAGGGTCATCGATATTTCCTCCCTAGAGTGACCTAGTCACCCTTGAAGTGCAAGACCTACATCATGGTGACATTGGGTGTAGGCTTCCCAATTTGTAGCACTCGCTTTATGGTTGGGTTGAGATTTTCCCAACCTACAAATTGTGCTATAACATTTTGGCATCGTTTTCGGGGAATATTTTGAATCTTCTTCGTACCCTAACAACACTTTGGTAAGATATCAAAAATCATTTCCCTTAGCTTACCTCACAACTCCACTTAAGGGATGTTCCCTTTCCCTTTTCTTCATAAGATAATATTAAACATTATCTGGTGACTCCACCATGCCACCAAAGAAATATGCATCCAAAAAACCCTCCAAGGGTTGTAAAGCACCACCCAAAGGGTCTAGTCCCCCAAAGTCCCTCGTCCCTCGTAATTGTTTTTCTACTTCTCCTAGCCCTCCATCCTCACCTCTTATTTCCACACCTCCACTTTCACCCATACCCACCTTGCCAAGCGTTACTTGGAGACTGCAAAACAAAGAGTCACACAAACCTTTGGACATAACAAGGATCCCTAGATCCCCTCATAAAATCACAAAGGACTTCAAAGAACGGCTACCCATCTTTTCAAGAGAGGACCTTACTGCACCATAAGATCACTTGTATCTTTTCCTGCGTAGTTTAGAATCCTATGACCAACATGAGGATATCCTAATGAAACTTTTCACTTACACTTTTGTTGGAAAGGACAAGGATTGGTCTGATAACATTTTTCTAGGAACAATCACAAATTGGAATCTCTTTAAGGAACTTTTTACCAAAATATTCGAAAAAAAGAGAGATTACCAAAGCTTGTGTAATCAACTCCGCAAATGAAAAAGAAAATTAGGGGAAGATATAAGGGATTTCAATGATAGGTGTAACACCCTTGTAAGATGTTTTCCCCAGGAGATGAAACCTCCCAAAGCTGCCATTCTCAAGCTATATTTATCAACTATGAAAGATCCATATGGGGCCCTGATTAGGGAACACCTTACCACTTTGTTTGAAGCTCAGGAAAGAGCATGTGAAATAGAAGAAAACTTAGCTCCCTCTCTCATACAAGAAGAAGAGAACCCCAAAGAGACTCTTCAGATTAATCATATTGATGAATTTGTTTCACTAGAACTTCCCTCAGACATCATAACTTACCTACAAGAGGAACAAGAGAAAGAATATGAAAGGGAAACCTATATCATGATCAACCTTTTATAAGAAGAGAGAGAGACAACATTAGAAAAAACACCCTGCCTACCAAATGAGATCTTTGAATTAGAAAAGAAGAAATCCATGGAGTTCGATGAAGTAAAAATTTCTCAATACTTCCAGCAAATCTTTGCAGAACCTCTCGACAAAATGAGGTGTGAAATAAAAAAAGTTAAAGAGAAAGTGTCTCTCCAAGATAGTACCAAAACTGAAAATATTGTGGGTCATATCAATGTGAACCATCAGGTTCTAGAAGAAGGAATAGAGAGCATGTTTACTTCGGTGGATTCTCCTTTTGTTGATGAAGAAAGAAAAGAAGGATCTTAGGGCCTCGATTTTGATGGTGCACACTCAAATACGGACTCGGGTGCAGGAATAGTCTTAAGGTCGTCGAATAACGAGACCATCCTTTTTTCATATAGAATTGAGTTTGACTAAACAAATAACATTGTTGATTACAAAGCCCTTATCCTGGGCATCAACCTGGCCATCTATATGAACATCGAGAACCTGCATGTGAAATGGGATTCCGACCTAATTGTTTCACAAGTCGATAGGAAGTTTGTTGCAAAAACTCTAAGATTAAAACAATATAGAGATGTTCTTTGGGATGCCATAAAAGGGTTTGACAAATTTTCCATTGAGGCCATCCCTAGGGAAGAAAATAACTTGGCATATAATCTTCTTATTTCTTCTTCAAACTTACAACTTCCCAAAGAAATCGACTTCTATAAGGTGGAAGTCAACTTTAGACCTTCATTACCTGACAACCTGGAACATTGGCAAGTGTTTGAAAATGACAGTCAACTTCTTCACTTTCTACAGAACGAGGGAGAATTCTCTGAATCCTAAATAAACTTGTTTGTTTATGGAAGAAAGCATCAATATCGTCGATGTAGCCGAAGAGCCCCTACCCAAAGAAAATTTTCCTTTAGAAAACCTCTTTGACCGAAATGATATGTATAAAGGAAAACCTTCCAACAAATCAATGATGAGATTATTAAATACAACATTGGAACTGAGGAATCCCCGAAGTTAATCAAATATGGTAAAGGAACAATGGTTGATAAGAGGGAAAATTTGACTACACTTATAAGAGAATTCAAGGATTCCTTCACTTGGTCTTACAGAGATGTAAAATCCCATTGGGAATACGTTATACAATATGAAATTCCTCTCATTGATGGCACGAATCCTTTCAGAAAAAATATTAGACAGATGAACCCAAAGGTTGCCCCACAAGTATGGAAAGAGTTACAAAATATGGTTGAGGCAGGAATAATTGAACCAATTAGACATTCATCATGGGTGTCTAATCTAGTTACTGTAAGGATGTAAGGTAGCTAGAGAGGTAGTGGGGGGGGCCAAAGGGCCCATAGTGATAATAGTGGAGGTCATTCAATGTAAGGTGGACTAGGTCCACTATATTATTAAATAAGGCTCACTATGGTAGTTAGATATAATAAATGGGTAATTAGATATAATAAATGTAAGAGGACTTCTTAGAAGGTTCTACTTTTAGAAGATTCCTCCTCTAGAATGTTCTTACGTGATGGTAGCACTATATAAAGGGATTCAAGTAATGTAATGAGACATGAAGAGAATTATTGTATTTGGAGTGGTAGCTCAATGGGAGGATGCCCCCTCAAAGAGGCAAGTGAACAGGAGAGGATCCCTTCCATAATAGGATCCATTGTATGGTGTTGCCCTACCTTAAGGATTTCTATAATAAAGTTGTGGTTTTCTATATGGTTTCATATATCTTGTGTGGTGATTATATTTAGATATCTTTGGATCTATTGTGATATTTTGTATTCAGGTATTTGGTTCTTAACAAGTGGTATCAGAGCACTTTCCTTGGGCAGACATTGTGGACAAATATTTTTTATTTTTGTAGATTTTTTTTTTTTTTTTTTTTTTGGAGAAAACAAAAGAGGGCCATGACATTCTCAAAATTTTCAGTATATTTCTGTGAAAAAATTGAAGAAAGGGTTGTATATCCAAGTTCCTCT
>ML793034.1:215235-230123 GCA_009831015.1 Picea engelmannii
AGATTCTGCTATGACCATTTTCCACTATGTGGATGGATCTTCTTATTTGGATCCACATGATAGGTGTCAATCTTTGGAGCATCATTTGGAGTTGGTTATTGGGTTCCAAAATCTTCCACGGGGAGTTCACATGAGCACTTGGATATGGGACTCGAGCTTACAATGGTGGTTGAACTACTCCAGCATGGTGGATTTCCTTTCTGCATGGGACCTTGGTTCTTCAGTCTTCTTCAACATTATGGTCCACAATTATCCATGGGACCCTGGTATACGGTTGTACATCAAGCGTTGAGGACAATGCTTTCATAAGGGGGATGGAATGTAAGGTAGCTAGAGAGGTAGTGGGGGGGGGCAGAGGGCCCATAGTGATAATAGTGGAGTTCATTCAATGTAAGGTGGATTAGGTCCACTATATTATTAAATAAGGCTCACTATGGTAGTTAGATATAATAAATGGGTAATTAGATATAATAAATGTAAGAGGACTTATTAGAAGGTTCTACTTCTAGAAGATTCCTCCTCTAGAATGTTCTTAGGTGATGGTAGCACTATATAAAGGGATTCAAGAAATGTAATGAGACATGAAGAGAATTATTGTATTTGGAGCAGTAGCTCAATGGGAGGATGCCCCCTCGAAGAGGCAAGTGAACAGGAGAGGATCCCTTCCATAATAGGATCCATTGTATGGTGTTGCCCTACCTTAAGGGTTTGGTAATAATAAAGTGTGGTTTCTTCTATCTTGCTTGTGGATCTATTGTGTATTCAGTATTTGTGGTGATTATATATGTAGATCCATTCAGGTTCTTAACAAAGGAAGAAGACAAGTAAAATCAGAATATGTGTAGATTTCATAAATTTAACCAGGCTTCGCTCAAAGACAATTATCCATTACCAAACATGGAATATCTTTTGCAAAGGGTAACCAGTGTAGAGATGATGTCCATGCTTGATGGTTTCTCTGGGTATAATCAAGTTTTGGTAAAGGAGGATGATCAACTCAAATCTACTTTTACCACCCCTTGGGGAACCTATAAGTATTTATGAATTCCTTTTGGACTCGCCAACGTAGGGGATACTTTTCAACGAGCCATGGACTATGATTTCAGAGATATAATCGGAAAGCTCATAGAGATATATCAATATAACCTGACCGTCATTTCTAAAAAGAGATAACAACACATTCAACACTTAAGAACTATATTCTAGAGATGTAGGGAATATGCCATTTCTCTCAACACTAAAAAAACAATTTTTGGTGTTGACAAGGGTAAGTTACTGGGACACATCATTTCTGAAGATGGAATCATAATATATCATGCCATGGTTGAAGCCATCAAGAAAATACCTCTTCCTAAAGACAATAAATCCTTGTAATCAAAAGTTCGATATTCTTTGGCTAGGCCCCTACAAAATAGAGAAAGTGTTCGGGCCATACTCCTTCTACTTATCCACGACAAAAAGGAGGAGGATGCCACTACTAGTAAAGGGATCTCTCCTCAAACATTATTTCCAGGATGGCACATGACTTCTTCAAGGCCCATGCCCCAGGTAAGTAGGTACGTCATTTTTATTCCCTACATTTGCATCTTGATTGCTCATACTAGTTTATATGCATTTAATTTTTATTTTGTTCTACTTGCATATTGAGTTCATCCTTAGTTTATAATTTTTTGAAAAAAATGTCAATATTTTCTTTTTCTAGATTAGTTGGTTTTGATTATGATCATATGAGAACTAGGATGAGTAGGCCATCCTGCACTTGAAAAGTTTGATGTTTCCTTGCAGGCACATGTCTACTAGGATATGTTGTGGTTCTCATGCACTCTACTACAAACACATGTCCCCAAGTAGGAGCCAAATATTATCCCCATTTTGTGGATAACTAAGAAGATTATGTCTTGAGGCCCTCAGGTTACAGATATGGTGTGTCAAGACACTACATGACCAATCGTATCCTTTTGTACATATGGAAACCCCTCTCACCACCACAGATTGTAATACCCCTAGGCCGAACCCAATTATAAATGTAAATTCAAATGTACTTAAGTTGGTGAGTTGTTTGATATCATTTTTTGTATGCACCTTCCATGGTATAGTGCGCACATGTACTGCCCACTAAAATGATGAAGTGTGCACATTCTAGGATATTGTGCACAAAAAACTTAAGTGCGCACAATTTTGAGGCCAGGGAGCCTTTGTGTATATGTTGTGTTTGATAGGCTGGTGAGGCAGTTATTATAAGCTAGGAGGCTTATGTGTTGAATTAGGCCGAAGAGCCTAGATGATAAAGGCCAATGAGCCTATTTATGTAATTATTCATATCATTAATATAAAATACATTTTTGTGTGTAGAACGACCACAATAAAAGAGTATGGGGGACTAAACTCCACTAGTTAGGGAAAGGGGGGGCTAAAAGTTAAGGAAAAGGGCTAAGCTAGGGAGATTAAGCCAAAAATGAATATTATGTTCCTTAAATTATAAAGTATGGATAATTATTTTATCCTAAGTTATAAGGATGGGGACAAGTGGGCCAAAGTAGCTCCCAATGTGACAAGTGTCAAGTTGGGAACATGCATACATATAGCTTGGACTTAGTTCATTTTCCTATGATTCCATCATCATTCACTCACTCATTTAGTTGTCCTCCATACCTCCTTGTACCAGTATCCATACCTAAACCAGTACCATACCCGTACATGTACCTATACCTATACATGTACCTGGTTATCTTAGGAGTTGGACTGAATAAGTGGGTTGTTAGGCCCGTGATATATTGAAGAGATGAGTTGGCAGGCCTGTGAGAAATCTCTCTAGGTGAGAGAATTGCTAGGAATTTATTTCTTTAAGGTGCTAAACTGCAACTACAGGGCTCTGAGACTTCCTGTCCGACCTATTGTTGAAGCCCTGGAAGGGAAGTGGGGCAACCGAGGTATTGTTGAGTAGAGAAGGGGCACACTTCCTAGGGTGTGACATGCATGTGGGGAATGAGAGACTGTAGGTTATTAGTTTGAGCTGGCACTTGTTATAGAGTCTTTTCTGTTGTCTAAGATACATTACTCTGTTTAGGAATCCATTTACCTGGGTGGAGCTTAGTCCTAGCTCAGGGGTGACCCACTGCTGAGAGTGATGAGCAGTGTGGTCTAAGGCTGGGAGGTTCGTGGAAGGTATTCACGCAGTTGGTGATATTCTTACCAAAATAAGTGTCAATTGTGTGTTAATTTATATGATGCATTGATATTTATGTTTATTTTTATGGGTTTTCTTGTGTGTGGTTTATACCTGTCTTTATATTTATGGGTATTCCCTATCTATGATGCATGTATATGTTATTGTTATTTCCATATGAATCTATGCATATACAGAATGTATTTTTCTATTTTAATTTTTATATATATAGTTACAAAAGATTTTATGTGTGTATATGTTTTAATTTGCATACAATTCAAAATAAAATCATGGCATATCCCAGTTGGATGCTTGGGATGTTACAATATGGTATCAGAGCTCCAATTTTCAACACTGAGCCTGGATGGGTCGAGAAAGTTGAATTGAGGAGAAATTTCACGGAGAGTTGATTTTAAAGTGGCCAAATTTGAAGTTACAGAGCGTCCATGGTAAAAATTAGAAGCAATTGCGTGGAATTGGGAAAAGCCCCAATTTTTGTTGTTAAATTCATGGGAAAATTGATAAATTTGGCCAAGTAATGAGATATTCCAATTTAATATCTGTTCTAGCAAATTCAGACCTGGAATTGGTCGAATTTGAAGTTACATGGAAGCCATGACAGATGAAGCGATATTAGTTGATTAAAATTCTCAATTCGTGAATTGAGTTTGGGAAAATTTTGTTCCATAAATGTTAACCAACAACGATTTGTTGTTGAAGAGGTTGAATTGGTGTTATCAGGGTGAAATTGAACAAATTTCATAGTTGCAGAATGTCTATGGTAAAAATTGGGAAAAATTTAGGCAAAAGCCACAATTTCCGCAGCGGAATTCACGAGGAATTGATGTGCATAAAAATTAATGTGTGCAGGTGGGCGCATTAAATATGCATGATGCAAAGTGAAAAGCTTGTGATATGTGGAAAAATATTTGTGTTTGGGTGTGTGCACTAAAATTTGGCGATGTGCGGTGTAGAGTGGCATTGTGTGGAAAAATATTGGCTTCCATGTGCACGCACTAAAATTTGGTGTTGCGTGGTGCAGAGTGGCATTTCATGGAAAAATATTGGCGTGCGGGTGTGTGCACTAAAATTTGGCATTGCGCGGTGTAGAATGGCATTGCACGAAAAAATATTGGCGTGTTGGTGCGCACGCTAAAATTTGGCGTTGTGCGATGTAGAGTGGCATTGCGTGGAAAATTTTGGCGCATGGGTGTGCGCACTTAATTTTGGTGTTGCGCGATGCAGAGTGGTAACGCGTGAAAATTATTGGCACATGGGCCTGCGCACTTAAATTTGGTTTTGCACGGTGCAGAGTGGTAACGCACAGAAAATGTTGGCGCGTAGGTCTGTGCACTAAATTTGGCATTGCGCGGTGTAGATTGTGTGGCGCATGCGTAATACTGGCGCGCACAGTCTACACATGCATAATAATGGCATGCATTGTGTGTGTAGTAGTGACAAAGCGCATAGGAATTTTGTTGGTGCGTGTGCAATGTGGGTATATGTTGTCGCACTACAATTTAGTTAATGGTGCGCATGAAGTACCGGTGCGCAGTGGGGGGCGTACTAAACTTTTGCATGGTGCATCGAGTAGAGTAAAATGTGCATGGAATATTAGCACGCGGCACAAAAAAATTGTGTGCAACAGGTATTAGTGCATGAACCAAAATTGTGCGTGGTGGATATTGGCGCACGACACAAAAGTAGTGCACCCAAGATATTAGTGCGACATAGAAGTGATCCACATTGGTTATAGGTGTGCGTAGCATGCGCTACCTTATGGTGTTGTTTTTCATGCTAAATATGGGTGTACAGGTTCAAATTTGTGTGCACGAAGTTGTTTGGATGGTGTTGAACAACAAAAAACCATTGAATTTCTGCGTCGTTTTATACTGTTTGAAGGTCATCCTTTTGCAGCGCAATTTTGAGGCCCTTAACAAAGTTTTTAGCTACTCATAAACCACAAGAAAAGAGTGTACCAAGGGCCCAAAGAGAGATTTCTAATGGTGTAAATTGTTCGTCAAACGAAACTTTTATGAGGAAGTTACAGGAAAAACATTGGAGGGTAAATTTTAAGACCCAACTAACTTCAAAGGGCCATAACTTTCTACTCTAGAATTAGATTGAGGTACAAGAGTAGTCAATGGAAATATATTGAACCATAGAAGACAGTCCTAGATATGAATTAAATTTATGGGCATGTTAAAAATGTTTAAGATGGAAAAGAAGGTACATGTAGCATTCCGTACCAAAAACATGAATTGGCCTAGAACTTCAACAGGTTGTGACTAGCATCCTGAAACCCGGAAAGAGGTGAAACTTGGAAAAACTATCCAAAATATGTATATGAAGAAACCCAATTGACATCCTACTAAAAATCCAATGGAGGATGTGGAAAAATGCATAATTACAACGCAAAATTGCACCAAGTTGAAGAGTGAACAAAACAATTAATGGACAATTTTCAAATAACCATAACTTCCTGCTCAAGACTCAGAATTGAGCATGGAAGCAAGAATTAGAAAGGTATTGGACAGTAGAATATAATTATTCACCCCAAAAATTGATCTCCAAATTCAATTTTCAGAAAATAAGAGGAAATAATTCTGATGCATTATTGAACCAGAATGGTTCATATTTTTCATGAAATTGTTGAAATAGTTAGCCTGACAAAGTTATGTTGGCTACACATTTTGCAGAGTTAAAAAAATCTAGATTAGATAAGGATCAGCACAGAGTGCAGGAGGAATGGAAGATGCATAGGGATCTTACAACCAAGAAGATGATATCAGAGGGATGGATGTTGATACGAGCATTGGAGGAACAAACTCCAATGGACATGGAGAAGGAATGGATGAAAACATGAATATGGTAGAGACCATTAAAAATTTTCAGAAGGATATCCAAATCCATAAAGCTGATAATGAAAGGATTATGAGATCCAAGGAGAAGAAGGAGGACTTCTACATGTAGTTAATGCAGAGCTTGAACCAAATAGAAAAGAAATTGGATAAGGAGAGTGGCTCAAGAAAATCAGGAAGTCACAGGTCTCCTGATGAGAAAATAAGAGCCATAAGTGTTAGAAGACATCACTAAAACTCCCCAAGGAATCCAAATAAGAGAGTACATAGAAGCTCAAGTCCATCCCCTATCAGGAATCATAAGAGGTTCGAGGTGGATGAGCTATGAGGAGAAATGAACAAAATCAAACCTCCTACATTTGATGGTGAGTACAAGAAGGATGAAGATGCAGAGACATGATTGTTGGGCATGAGAAATTATTTTCAATTGCATAATTATTCATCTCATGCAGAAGGAATAATTTCCATCTATCAACTCAAGGGAAAAGAATCCATGTGGTGGGATCAGCTTGTGCAGGTGCAACACATTAAAGAGAAAAATGTTACTAGGAAGGAATTCAAGAAATATTTTGAAAATAAATACTTGACTAAGAGATACTATGACAAGAAAATGAAAGAGTTCTTTGAACTCAAACTTGGGAGTATGACCATAGATGAATATGAAAGAAGGTTTTTATAACTGTTGAAATATGTTTCTTTCATCAAGGATGAGACAATTAAGATTCAGAGGTATTTGAGTGGATTTCCATCATTTCCATCATTCATCAGTGACATAATACAATATGATGATCTGAAAACATTGGAGGAGACCATAAGGCGAGCTAAATGCATGTATGATCAGAAAAAAGCAAGGCCAACTTTCCAAAAATCTTGGGAAGATAAAAATAAATTCAAGATGGATCAAAGGAAGAAGGGAACAAAGCCACCATTCTTTAGAAATAGTCCTTAGGGACAACCAACTTCTAGAGAAACCATAATGATAGAGATAGGGGTTCAAAGGCCAAGGCAACCACCTATTCAATGTTGGGGTTGTAAAGGATATCATGTGTTTAGAGATTGTCCTCACAGAGGTGAACAAGTGAGGATTGTTCACAATGCACAACAAACTGAAATAATGGAAGACATGGGCAGAAATGTACCAATGATTTATGTATCCCTAGATAACAAGCAAGAAGAATATCAGTCACATATGATTGAAGTGGAAGGTATGATAAACAACCAAAACATTCCTATTTTAATTGATTCAGGAGCTAGTCATAGTTATATAGATCCTAAGATGATGGAAAGTTTGGATTTTCCAAGAAGAAAGCATGGAAAATCTTGGTTGGTGTAGTTGGCTACCAGAGCCAAAAGAAAAGTTAATGAGATGGTTAAGTCATGTATTGTGGACATGAATGGATTGAACACTAGGGAATATTTAAACATCTTTCCTTTAGGTTCCTATGCATGTCTAATTGAGATGGATTGGTTGGAACAACATCATGCTATCCTAGACTGTCATAACAGGGCATTTACTTGCTTGGATGAGGAAGGGAACCTAAGGAAAATGCAGGGAATTCCTAGGGTAGTAACCATCAGAGAAATTTCATCATTGCAACTGAAGAAATGTTACAGAAAAGGGTGTCAAATATTTTCATCACATATGGAAGAAACACCTAAATATAGAGTGTCAAATATTGAAGATTATGTAGTCCTAAAAGAGTTTGAATATGTGTTTAAGGAAATACCAAGATTACCCCCTAAAAGAGACATTGATGTCTCCAAAAAATTTATGCCTGGAGGAACTCTAGTATCCAAGACTCCCTACAGGATGAGTACACTAGAATTGAAGGAGTTGCAAATGAAACTTGAAGAGATTCTGAATAAGGGGTATATACGCCCAAGTGTGTCACCTTGGGGTGCCCCAGTTTTTTTTGTGAAGAAAAAGGATGGAACATTGAGACTTTGCATTGAATTTAGGTAGTTGAACAAGGTAACTGTGAAGAATAAGTATCATTTGCCAAGGATTGATGACCTCTTTGATCAGTTGAAAGATGCAAAAATATTCTCCAAGATTGATCTTAGGTCAGGTTATCATCAAGTAAGAATTAGAGAAGAAGACATCAACAAGAATGCTTTCAGAATAAGGTATGGTCATTATGAGTTCATAGTGGTTCCCTTTGGATTAACAAATGCATCAGTTGTCTTCATGTGTTTAATGAATGGCATTTTCAAAAAATACTTAGATAAGTTTGTCATTGTATTTCTAAATGACATTCTTATATATTCTAATTCAGAGGAAGAGCATGAAAAACACTTGAGGATGGTATTACAAGTGTTAAGGGAGCATTAGTTGTATGCCAAATTGAGAAAGTGCTCATTTTATTAGAAGCAAATTCACTATTTGGGGCATGTCATTTTAGAAGAAGGGATAGTAGTGGATCCTAAGAAGATAGAATCCATTAGAGGATGGTCAGAACCAAAGAATGTGACAAAGGTCAAATCATTCATGGGCCTTGTAGGATACTATAGGATATTTATTGAAGGATTCTTAAAGATAGCACACCCAATCACTTCCTTGAAAAAGAAGGGTGTGAAGTTTCAATGGACATTGAATTGTGAAAAGAGTTTCCAACACTTGAAGAAATTATTAACTATTGATCCAATTTTAAGGATTGCAGATCCAAATGAAGACTTCATTTATGCACTGATGCATGTAAATAAGGACTTGGTGAAGTCCTCAGTCAAAATGGGTTTGTTGTATGTTATGAATCAAGTAAGTTGAAGGAGTATGAAAGGCACTATGCCACTCATGATTTGGAGTTGGCAGCCATAGTGCATTCCTTGAGGAAGTGGAGGCACTACCTCATGGGGAAAAGGTTTGAGCTGAGGATAGACCATAATGGTATGAAATATTTATTTGATTAGCCAACTCTAAATGCTAGGCAAAGAAGATGGTTAGAATTTCTCAGTGAATATGAATTTGATATAAAGAATATCAAAGGGAAATAGAACAAAGTGTCTGATGCACTCAACATAAGAGTGCATGAGTTTCATGCTACAACCATTAGCATGTACCAATCAGATTTGAAAGACAGAATCATAGAGGCTGCAAAATCAGATTTTCAATACAAGGAATTAGTGACAAAATTACAACAAGGTATTTTGCAACAGAAAATTGAAGACTATAAGCTAGAAAATGATGAAATTCTCATTTACATGGGCAAAATTATGTACCAAATTCCCATGAATTGAAAAATATGATATTGAGATAAATGCATAATGTACCTTATGTTGGGCACCCAGGTTATCAAAAATCTATTGCAGTTGTCAAGAGACAATATTATTGGCCAGGCATGAAGAAAGAAGTTGTCGATTTTATTGCCAAATGTTTGGAATGTCAAAAGGTAAAGGTTGAGCATAGATACCTAGTTGGTTTTCTACAACCATTACTGTAATATACCCAAGGAAGAGCCTTGTTGTAATCATGTTCATGAAATTTAAATCATGTTTTGTAGTTTGGTGAGCCAAGTATTTATAAGCTGGTGGAGTTATGTATTTATTAGGCCTAAGAGCCTAAGTGTTAAAGGCCATGAGACTATTTTTGTATATGTAATATGACGAACATTAATAAATATTAAACATCACTATGTATAGATCGACCACGAAGAAAGAGTGATGAGGGACTAAGATTCCACAGGGTGGGAAAGGGAAAATTGGTTGAAATTTTGGAAAGAGAGGCTAAGCTTAGGGGATTAAGTCCTTGAGAATAATATTTTATTATTATTCCAAAGCTGTGTGACAAATATGTTTTTATCCTAAGTCCTAGGAGAGGCAACACATGCAACTCCGATGTGTGCAAAAGGGAACACATGCAACTCCAGGAAGACAAGTGTCAACCTGGGCGTGTGTGTTTAATAGCTGAAGTGTCAGCTGAGTTGGGGGTTCATCCTCCATTCTGTCATCAGCTGTCTAAACCATTTGAGTTTGGGTTCGTTCTTCCAGTTTTCCTGATACTCCGTCTGAAACCATGAGACCTCTATGATCGACCTCTTCTTAACTTTGTTTTTACACATCCTGAAAACGAGAACTATGAAGTCGACCGGTGTATTCCCGTGAATCTCATGGCCTCTATATTCAACCTTTGAAAATATTCACGCATGCACTAGAGACCTAAAATCCGTGAATTGTCTATGTCTTCTGTGGAATCCGACACCTGGGTAATCGCCTGAGTGTGTTGTGTCTTAGCATCTGGTCATTTCCATTTTTGGGCCTATGCCCATTTTCTGTTGTGGTTGTCATCCTTGTGTCAACTGAGTGTTGATGTTGTTATGATTTCCCTCACCCAGCTGGAATTGAGTCGAAGAGTGTGCTAAAGAAGCAAGTTGTTAGGCCCATGGTAGAAGAGGCAGGTTGTCAGGCCTATGAGCAACTCTCTCCAGGTGAGAGAGTTTGTTGTTAAGCGGTTTTCTCCCAAAGAGAGTCCAGCACCAGCTATAGAGCTCTGAGAATTCATGATCCAACATGTTGCCGAGACCCAGACAGGGAGGTGAAGCACCGATAGACTGTGCTTGTGAAGGTGTATACTCCCGGGTGGAACAAGCATGTGGGGAATGAGAGTTTGTGATTAGTGGGCTTAAGAAGGCTCTTAGAGAGAATCCTTCGGGTTGCTCTGTGTAGTTGTCTTGTAACCTTAGCCTAGTCTAGGATTCCCTTGCCCAGGGTGGAGCTTGGTCCTAGCTTGGGGGTGACCCATTGTTGAGTGTGATGAGCAGCATGGTTTAAGGCTGGGAGGTTCATGGAAGGTCTACACGTAGTTGGTGGAGTTACTACAGTTTCAAAGATAAGTATCATTATGTGTTTAATTTCAATCAAAATGCATGTCTGTGATGCTTGCAATATTATCATGCATTCCATTGCAATTATGAATTACTGTTAATTCCATTATTTCTGTATGTTAGCAGTAATCCTGTGATTACTCTGTATTGTTTAGTTAAATGTGTTAATTTGATATGATGCATGTTATATATATAAGTATGAGAATATTTCCACTTAGTAGTGTTGCCTGACAGTGGAGTTGATGGTCAGGGACGTTACAATTACCCATTCCTGAGTGGAAATGGGAAGTTGTAACAATGGATTTCATCACCAAACTTCCCAGAACAAAAATGAAACATGATTCTATCATGGTAGTGGTGGATAAGCTTACTAAATATGCCCATTTTATTCCAGTAAATCTCACTCACAAGGCAACAAACATTGTTGATGTTTATATGAGAGAAATTGTTCGATTACATGGTATACCCAATACAATTGTGTCTGACAGAGATCCAAAATTTACCTCAAATTTTTGGAAGGGATTATTTAATGGATTTGTAACAAATTTGAATTTTAGTACAACTTATCATCCATAATCAGATGGACAAACAGAGAGGGTGAATCAAGTGATTAAGGATATGTTGAGGATGCATGTGATGGAACCAAACATCTCTAAAGATGAGCCCATTTGAGAAACTTTATGGCAGAAGGTGCAACACACCGGTAAGTTGGGATAACCCAACAGATAGAGCAGTGGTTGGACCATATTTACTCAAGGAAATGGAGGAGAAAATGTTGAAAATAAAACAGGATTTAAAGGCTTCCCAAGACAGGAAGAAAAGCTATGTTGATAAGGGAAGAACTCACAGGGAATTTAAAGTAGGGGACCATGTATTCTTGAAAGTGAAGGCCAACAGAAGTTCCCTGAAGTTGGGAAATTGTTCAAAGTTGGTAGCTCACTATTGTGGACCATTTGAAATCTTAAAGAGGATTGGGCCTATAACATACATGCTTGCCTTGCCTACATCAATGACCATTCATAATGTATTTCATGTATCATTTCTTAAGAAAAATATACATGATGTTAGTCATGTTATTGATTGGAATATGATTCAGGTGGAGCAAGAAGGCACTTTCCAAGTATATCCAGTACAAATTCTGGACCGAAAAATCAAACAGCTTTGGAATCGAGCTATGGGGATTGTAAAGGTCCAATGGACTTGGTACGATCCTGAGGACACTACTTGGGAGCATGAGTATGCAATGTGGGCATAATAATCTTATATTTTTGAATATTTTGGAAAATCTTGCTGATATGTGTACATAATGCACCAAGGACAGTGCATAAATAAGGGGAGGGGATTGTAATACCCCTAGGTCGAACCCAATTGTAAATGTAAATGAAAATGTACTTAACTTGGTGAGTTGTTTGATATCGGTTTTTTTATGCACCTTCCATGGTATAGTGCACACATGTACTACGCACTAAAATGATGAAGTGTGCACATTCCAAGATACTGTGTGCAACAAACTTAAGTGCATGCGATTTTGAGGTCGGGGAGACTTTGTGTATATGTTTTGTTTTATAGGCTAGTGAGCTAGTTATTATAATCTAGGAGGATTATGTGTTGAATTAGGATGGAGAGCCCAGATGTTAAAGGCTAGTGAGGCTATTTATGTAATTATGCATATAATTAATATAAAATACATAGTTGAATGTAGACCGACCACGATAAAAGAATATGGGGGACTAAACTCCACTAGTTAGGGAAATGGGGGGCTAAAAGTTAAGGAAAAGGCCTAAGCTAGGGAGCTTAAGCCAAAAAGGAATATTATATTCCTTAAATTATAAAGTATGGATAATTATTTTATCCTAAATTCTAAGGATGGGGAAAAGTGGGCCAAAGTAGCTCCCAACATGACAAGTGTCAAGTTGGGAACCTGCATACATATAGCTTGGACTTAGTTCATTTTCCTATGATTCCATAATCATTTACTCACTCATTTGGTTGTCCTTCGTACCTCCCTATACATGTATCCATACCTAAACTAGTACCATACCTGTACCTGGTTAGCTCAGGAGTTGGACTGAAGAAGTGAGTTGTCAGGCTCGTGGGATATTGAAGAGGTGGGTTGTTAGGCGTGTGATAAATCTCTCTAGGTGAGAGAACTTCTAGGAAGTGATTTTCTGAAGGTGCTAAATTGCAGCTATAGGGCTCTGAGACTTCCTGTCGGGCATGTTGCTAAAACCCTAGAAGGGAAGTGGGGCAGTCGAGGGACTGCTAAGCAGAGAAGGGGCACACTTCCTTGGGTGGGACATGCATGTGGGAAATGAGAGACTATAGGCTGTTAGTTTGATATGGCACCTGTGACAGAGTCTTTCATGTTGTCTAAGATTCATTAGCCTGGTTAGGAATCCCTTTACCCGAGTGGAGTTTGGTCCTAGCTCGGGGGTGACCCACTAATGAGAGTGATGAGCAGTGTGATCTAAGGCTGGGAGGTTTGTGGAAGGTTTGCATGCAGTTGGTGATATTCTTACCAAGATAAGTGTTAATTTTGTGTTAATTTATATGCTGCATTATTATTTATGTGTTTATTTTTATGGGTTTTTCCTATGTGTGGTTTATACCTGTCTTTATATTTATGGGTATTTCCTGTCTATGCTACATGTACATGTTACTGTTATTTCCGTATGAATCTGTTCATTTACATAATGTATTTTCCTGTTTTAAGTTTTATATAGAAAGTTTCACAAGAGTTTATGTGTGTATATGTTTTAATATGCATACAGTTCAAAAAACAAATTGTGGCATAGCCCAATTGGATGTTGGGGATGTTACACAGATGGTCACATATTTCTAGATAGCATCCACCACATCATTTGGCTTATAGAAGGCAGTGGGCCTTGCTCCATGAGGTACAAGTTAGTATTATGGTGAGCATCATTTCAATATTTAAGCCAATTGAGTATGTTGTATCTTATATTTTTCTAGACTTCATGATACATGCTTGGACATTATGCCTTTTTCCTTGCTTCACCTTGGTGGTTGACATTCTTCCCTAGTAAGTGGTCTTCCTTGGGGATGGTTTTGCTACTAGGAACTCCCTTAAAGATCCATCATACCGTTCCCGACCATACTTACTACTTTCCATCTTTATTCCCCTTTGTTTTCTTATCTCTTGGGGTTTTAGGGTGTATTGAACCAAGAATGGGTTGTCCCTCATTCTATGGGAAGAAGGGGATGAAGTCCCAGAGGTGTTTATGTTGGGTAAAAGATAAAATCCTTGTATAAACATTCCAGAAGCTTCACCCAAGGATCACCCAAGAAAGAAGTGAAACACTTATCATTGAGTAAAGGGGATCCACAATATAAGAAAGAATGCTTAAAAGGTTAGTTGAAGGATAGGAGGTCTCATCACGAGTCAACCTATCATGTCTGTGAATATCTAGTGGTATTATATTTCCATCATCTGGTCACCAAACCAGGGTAATGGATCTCAATTACATGGCTGAGAGAAAGGGGGTCTCATCATGAGACAAACTTCTCATTTCCACTAGGTGTTTGTGGGTGACATTTCCATCATCTGGTCACCATGCCAGAGCAGTGACCTTCAACCTCTCCTTATTCTATATTGAAATAAAATACAGATAAAGAAAGATAAAAAGGCAATTTATGGTCTTGGAAAAAGTGCATTGCGGACAAAGGTACCACACATCCTCTATAAAGGCACCCATGAATGAGACACTACGACCCCTTGTATGTCATGAGCCCTATGCCCATTGAGTCTTGACCCCAACCACTTCATCCACTTTACATGGCTTAGAGAGGGATCTTTTGGAAACTCTTCTTGACCTACTAGGGCAAGATCTACCCAATAGGACACCTCGTCAACCCTCCTGTATTCAAGCTTGCCAAGTCGCATAGTGTCTTTGAGCATTTAATTGATTTATATAGTGATATTTAATGCACATTCTTAGGTGGATCATTTATTGATTTGATTCACTTATCATGATGTTATGACTTGAAATCCTTGGAGGGTGTGCTCATTTGTGTTTGCAGGAC
>ML793035.1:0-13743 GCA_009831015.1 Picea engelmannii
CCCTATTATGTCCAATATCTCAAATGGACCATAATATCTGACTGCCAACTTTGTACAATTGCCCAACTTCAAAGAGCTCTTCTTGGGATTTAATTTCAACAACACATGCTCTCCTACTTTAAATTCTCTTACTGTTGTATTCTTGTTGGCATAAACCTTCTTTCTATCTTGAGCTCCCTTTAAATTATTCTTAATCTTAACCATCTGGTCTTCCATTTCCTTGAGCAAATCTGGCCCAAGTACCACTCTATCTGTCGAGTTGTTCCAACTTATTGGAGTACTACAATGTATACCATACAAATATTCAAGTGGGATCATCATCAATGAAGCTTTATACCCATTATTATAGGAAAACTCAACCAAGTGCATATAATCTTCCCACTTAGATGGCTTATCCATCACATACATTCTTAACATGTATTCAATTACTCGATTGATCCTCACTGTCTGCCCATCTGACTGCAGATGGTATGCTGTGATAAAGTTCATATTTGTGCCAAATCCTTTGAATAATCCTTTCCATAAATTTGAATTAAAATTATTGTCTCTGTCTGAGACAATTATCCTAGGTATCCCATGCAACCTAGTAATTTCCTTCATGTAAATTTTGACAATGCTATCTGTTGTATGAGTTGTTTTTACAGGAAAAAAATGAGAATCCTTTGTCAATATATCAATCAATACCATGATGGAATCATGTTGTCTTGTTGTAACTTCCCATTTCTTCTCTGGAATTGGTAATGGTTGTAGAAATCCCACTGAGTGTCTACGCTCATCCTTCACTTTCTGACATTCCATACACCTGGGGATGTAATCAACAACATCCTTTATCATTCCCGACCAAAAAAATTGGCTTCTTACTGCTGTAATTGTTTTTTGGTAATTGAGATATCTAGCATATGGAACACTATGCATTTCCTTTAATACCAAATTCCTAAGTTCTCCAGAACTAGGAACATACATTCTATTTTTATTCATAAGTAATACATCTTCCTTCATCTCATACTCTTTCATTTTCTTTTGTACATATCCTCACTGTAAGTTTTCCTTTACCTATAGGTAATGCTAATCTATAAAAAAAACACATAAAATTTTACTCTTCAAGTCTTATTGATGCATACTGATAGTTGTAGCATGCATGATATGCACTCTTGTACTAAGTGCATTGAAAAAATTATTTTCTTTTCCTTTGATATGCGTGATATCAAAGTCGTATTCACTTAAAAATTCCAGCCATCTTGTTTTCCTGGCATTCAAAGTTGGTAGTTAAAAAATATACTCTAGACCATTGTGGTCCATTCTTAATTCAAATATCTTTCCCATGATATAATGCCTCCACATCTTCAATGCATGAACAATGGAAGAAAGCTCCAAGTCTCGCATGACATAGTTCTCATGCTCCTTAATCTTTCTAGACTCATAAAAAATGGCATGTCCATTTTGAGTGAGGAATACACCAAGTCCTTCCTTGCACGGATCTATGAATACCACAAAATTCTCATTTGGGTCAACAATCTTCAAAATAGGTGCACTAGTAAGTAATTCCTTCAGTGAATTAAAATTTTTTTCACACTTAGGTGTCCATTCAAATTTAATTCCCTTCTAAGTAATTCCTTCAGTGAATTAAAATTTTCTTCACACTCAGGTGTCCATTCAAATTTAATTCCCTTCTTTTTCAAATAAGTGATGGGATGAGAAATATTAGAGAACCCTACTATAAACCTTCTATAGTAACTAGCTAACCCCAGAAAATATATGACTTCTGAAACATTCCTAGGTGTTGGCCTTCCTCTAATGGCTTCAATCTTCTTAGGGTCTACTGCTATACCTTGTTCTGAAATAATGTGCCCCAAGTAATGGATATGTTCTTGATAAAAATAACACTTACTCATCTTGGAATACAATTGATGTTCTCTCAGCACTTGCAATACCAGTCTTAGGTGATGTTCATGCTCTTCTTTAGACTTAGAATAAACAAGTATGTCATCCAGGAATACTATGAAAAGCTTATCCAAGTAATTTCTGAATATGCCATTCATTAAGAAGATAAAGACAATTGGTGCAATGGTTAGTCCAAATGGAACCACTACAAATTCGTAATGCCCATACCTAGTTCTAAAGGTTTTCTTATGGATGCCTTCTTCCCTGATTCTTATCTGATGGTATCCTGATATCTGTTGGAAAAATAGGAATGCAGAGCAATACAATAAAATAAATGCGGAAATAAAACACACAAGATACAAAATACAATAGAGACAAAGATATACGTGGTTCACCCAGTGTGAGATACGTCCACCAGGGATGATTTTCAGGATGAGAATTTATTTTCAAATGTAGAAACCTTGGCGAATCTTACTAATCCTTCATATACCAACTATAAATAATTAGCGATATTTTTGTAAAAATATTCAAATTTCTAAGGATTTTATATTGTTTTTATAAAATTTTGGTGATTTTTAAGGTAAAATAATTTTATCCTATCGAATTTGGGCGAATCATTTTTAAAATAGCGAATGTCATTTCTAGAAAAACCTTGGAAAATTAGCCCATGAGAGAAATTTAGCTCCTAAAATCATCCCTGACGTCCACCAGAGAAATTTCTAGGTCCTTCCTTTATTATTATCCAACAAATGAAGGGATACAACCTATAACACACCCATTGCAACTTCCTCTTATTTCTCTCACAGTCTCCTCACTCAAAATACAATATTCACAATCATGCATAGTCACAATACATTTCCTTCATAAAAGAGGGTTGCCTTCTAGGGATAAAAACCCTAACATAAATTCTACCATCAGATCTGTGACCTTATAATGAATATCCCAGATTTACTATGAAATTACAATATACATTTACAAAGAAATTTTTCCTTCTGGGGACTGCTTGCCCCGAGACACCCAAGCCAGGGGGTTGGACCCCGGAGAGGGTAACCCCCCTTTGCACTCCTCTACGTAGAGAAGTGTACATTCTTCGAGGGTGTAATGTATTCATGGGGTATAAACATGACTGAAAACAAAGACCACTGAATCAGGAAGATAATCAGGCTCCACAAGCAACAATGTCCCACTTGGAGACCGGTCTCAACAACTCCACCGCTATTGTATATGTTGGACTATGATCCTTCTTAGACCTGGAAAATTTCTCATATTCATCTTCATTCTTGAAGACCAACTGAAACTGAGTAGGAACTAAGTCCATCTGCAGGATTCTGGCTAGTGTGTATCTTTTCCAACTTCAAATGTCCATCTTCCAAGATGGATCGTATGAAATGGTACCTGAAATGTATATGATTATTCTTCTAATGGAAGGCTGAGTTATTTGCAAGATGAATGGAACTTTCACTATCATAGTACAACCTTCTATTCTCATACTTCTTTCCCAATTCCTCCATAAACCTCTATAACCAAATAGTTTCTTTACTAGCCTCTGTAGCAACAACATACTCTACCTCTATTGTTGAAAGTGAAACAACCTTTTACATTTTTTAAATACAACTTGTTTTTGTTCCATCTATAGTAAAAACATACCACATGGTGTTCCTCCTACTATCTTTATCACCTGCCATATCTGAATCAACATATCCCTATAGAAAAATGTCTAAACCTCCAAAACATAATGCATGAGTAGTAGTACCTCTCAAATACTCGAGAATCCACTTTACTGCCTCCCAATATTTTTTACCTGGATTGTTCATATACCTGCTCACAACTCCCATTGCATGTGAAATATCAGATCTTGTGAAAACAATCACATACATCAAGTTGCTTATTGTTGATGAATAAGGGACCCTGGACATGTATTATATCTCCTCATGTGTCTTGGGACACATTTCCTTAGTTAATTTGAAATGTTTGGCCAAAGGTTTACTAACTGGTTTTGCATTCAACATTCTAAACCTCTCCAACACCTTCTCTATGTACTCACCTTGAGACAATGCCAGTTTTCAATTTTTCCTATCTCTTGTTATTCTCATACCAAGGATTTTCTTTGCAGCACCAAAAGCTTCATTGCAAATGAATTAGCTAATTTATTCTTGAGCACATTTATATCCTGCATATTAGACCCCACAACAAGAATGTAATCTACATACAATAGCAAGATAATATAGCTTCCATTTTCTCTCCTTTTAAAATAAACATAGTGCTCAGAACGACATCTACTATAACCTTGTTTTGTCATAAATCTATCAAACTTTAAATACCACTGCCTTGGAGATTTCTTTAGGCCATACAATCTCTTCTTCAACATGCATACTAAATTCTCCTTCCCTTCGACCTCATACCCTTGTGGATGTTTCATATAAATCGCTTCCTCCAAATCCCCATGGAGAAAATTTGTTTTTACATCTAACTGTTCAAGATGCAAATATTCTACTAACATGAGAAAATATTAGAATTCATTTTAATAACATGAGAAAATATTTCATCAAAATCTATAATGTTATTTTGTGAAAACCCCTTTACAACAAGTCTATCCTTGTACCTCTTTTTTTCTCCATCTTCTTCCTTCAACTTGTAAACCCATTTATTATGTAATGCTCTTTTTTCTACAGGCAACTGAACCAAATTCCAAGTTTGGTTTTTTACCAGGGAATCCATTTCCTCTTTCATTCCTTTCTCCCACTTTTTTTTAGTTTCTATCTGCATTACCTCTTCATAAAATTCTAGTTCACCAGAATCAGTCAACAATAAATAATACAATGAAGGAGAGTATTATTCAGGGGGCATACTTAGCCTGGTAGATATTCTAAAAATACTTGCAGAAGTTTGAGGTACCTACTGATCCCGTTGTTTTACATTTTGAGTTTTTGGTACCTTTGGAATTTCTTTTTCATTGATCTCATCAAGCACTGTGTATTCTGGTTTTTGTTTTTCCTATTTCTTTCCCTACAATTGATATTTGTACATGACGTTCTCATTGAATATGACATCTTCACTCCTAATGATTTTTTTTATTTTCATAATCTCATAAGCGATAACCAAAATCATTAACACTGTATCCAATAAAGGTACACTTCTTGGATTTTTACTCAAGATTTGTTCCATTTTCTTTATCAATATGGACACATGATTCACAACTGAAAGTATTCAAAAAAGAATAGTTTACCTTTCTACCTATCCATGCCTCCTCTATAATTCTACCATACAAAGAGATTGAAGGTCCTCTGTTTATTAAGTAAACAAGAGTATCTACAACATCTTCCCAAAACTATAAGGGAAAACCAACATGCAATCTCATACTCCTTGCACGCTCCACGATTGTCATGTTCATCCTTTCTTACAAACCATTTTCTTGTGGTATTCCTGGAACTATATTCTCTCTACAAATCCCATTGTATGAATGATAATCATCAAACTTCTTGCTGCAATATTCACCTCTATTGTCTGATCTAAGACACTTCAACCTTTTTCCTATCTCATTCTCAACCAAATATTTCCATTGCTTAAAAGTATAAAAAAAATTAGATTTTTGTCGAATGCAATAAACCCAATTTTTTCTAGTTGCATCATCAATAAAAGTAACATAATAACGAGAGCCACCAAGAGATGATACATGAGCTGGTCCCCATACATCTGTATGCACAAGCTCTAACTTTTCACTCTTCTTTTCTTTTCTGACTCTGAGAAATCTGGCTCTCTTTTGTTTTTCATAAACACAATGCTCACAGAAATCCAAATCAATTTGTTTAATACCTGGAAATAAATTTCTTTTGTGAAGTATCTGCATCCCCTTCTCACTCATGTGTCTAAGCCTATGATGCCACATTGTTGTATCCACTCCTGTAGAATCTAAAGAGATAGAAGAGTCAGTATTACCAGTACATAAATACAATGTGCCTACATTCTCTCCTTTTGCTATCACCAATGATCCTTTGGTGACCTTCCACACCTTATCTATAAATATGGATATACAACCTTCACTTTCCAACTGCCCTTTTGAAATTATATTTTTCCTTAGATATGGAACATGTATTACCTCTTTCAACAACCATTGGTTTCCATTGCTTTTCTTTATTTTTACCTTTCCCATTCCAAAAATCTTGCATGGTGCATCATCACCCAAATGAACCTGTCCAAAATCTCCTTGAACATAATCTAGAAAATGTTTCCTATGGGGTGTGGCATGAAATGAAGCCCTTGAATCTACTACCCAAGACTCAGAAATATTATCTACAGAAAGAATCAAAGCATCTTGTAACACATCACCTGTTACATTCGCTTCCTAATTTTTCTCCTCCTGTCCATCTATTTGTTTCTTTGGAGCTCTGCAATCTTTCTTTAGATGTCCTTTCATCCCACAATTCCAAAACTCTATCTTTCCAAATATGGATTTGGATCCTCCCTTCCTATAATTCCCATGGTTACCTCATCCCTTTCCTCTATCCTTTTGTCTTCCCCTGTTCTCCATGTTTAACACATTACTTGATGTCTCACATGTGCTTTTCTATCACATTTCCTCACTAAGGTTAACACCAACAACATCATCAAATTTTAAATTATTTGAACCAAAGACAAAGTTACTTATATCCATTACCAAGTTTTTCCATCTTTTTGGCAATGAGCACAAGATTAGAAGAGCCCTGACCTCATCATCAAATTCCACTTTTAAAGAAATTAGTTGATTAGTAACCATATTAAATTCATTTAAATGATATACAACATACCCACCTTCTGACATATTCATCTTAAATAATCTCTTCATTAGAAATACCTTATTAGACACTGAGGTTTTTTCATGCATTTTAGCCAATGCGTCCATCATCTCCTTCGTTGTCTTTTCTTTTGAAATATTGAAAGCCATTGACGCTGCCAGTCTCAACCATATCATTCCTAGTGCCTTTTTGTCAAGAACCTCCCATTCTTCATCCTTCATGGTCATTGGTTTCTTTTCTATTCCACCCAATGGTAGGAATAGGTCCTTCTGATATAAATAATATTCCATATTGATCTTCCATAACTAGTAGTTTTGGCTCCTAAATTTCTCGACCCTAAAATTTCCATCTTCCACCATTGCTCCCACTTGAACCAGGTACCCTCTTTTCCTACGAGTTACCTTTCACTCTGATACCAACTATTGGAAAAATAGGATCGTGGAGAAATAAAATAAAACAAATGTGGAAATAAAACACAAAAGATACACAATACAATAGAGACACAAATATATGTGGTTCACCCAATTTGGTCTACATCCACCAGAGAAATCGCTAGGTCCTTCCTTTATTATTATCCATCAAATGAAGGGATACAACCTACAACACACCCAATGTAACTTTCTTTTCTTTCTCTCACAGTTTCCTTAGTCAGAATACAATATTCAAAATCATACATAGTCGAAATACATTTCCCTTATAAAAGAGGGTTTCATTCTAGGGAAAAAACCCTAACATAACTTCTACCATCAGATCTGCGACCTTATAATGAATGGTCTATATTTACTATGAAATTACAATATAGATTTACAAGGCAATTTTTCCTTCGGGGGCTTCGCCCTTGAACCCTCGCCAAGGGCCTGCTTGCCCCTGAACCCCACAGAGGGGGTAACCCCCCTCTTAACTCCCCCACATGGAGGAGTGTACATTCTTTTGGGGTGTAAAGTCTTCATGGGGTATAAAAACAGATGAAAAAAAAGACATATGAATCAAGAAGATAATTAGGCTCCAAAACCAACAATATCAAGTCTATATTTGAAAATATATTTTCTCCTGTTAGTTGATCAAAGAGGTCATCAATTATGGGTAGAAGATACTTGTTTTTTACAGTGGACTTATTTGACTATCTAAATTTGATACACAACCTCAACGTTCCATCCTTCTTTTTGATGGAAAGAAAAGAAAGTTACACCCTTTCTTCAACAATTCCTCCAAATGCATTTGTAATTATTTTAACTCGGGCGTACTCATTCTATATGGTGTTTTTGACGCTAGGGAAGCTCTTGGCACTATGTCAATAGAGAAATATATCTCCCTTTTTGGTGGCAACTCTGGTATTTCTTTGAATACATCCTGAAATTCTTGTGGTATCGAGAAATCCTCAAGGCTTGGCCCCTTTTTATCTTTTGGCTCCTCCACATGGGCTGCATACAATTGAAATCCTTTTTTGAAACATCTCTTCAGCTGTAAGGATGAAATAGCCCTTATATAGATGGGTCCTAGAAATCCTTTCACAATGCTTTGTTTTCCATCTCCATCAAGACATGTAAATGTCTTGCTATGACAGTCTAGGACAACATGATGCTTGTCCAACCAATCCATTCCAATTAGAATATCATAAGACCCCAATGGTATGATATTTATATCAACACTAGTATTCAAACCATTAAGACTTGTGGAACAACTTCTAACCACCTCATGGATTCTCCTTTTGGTTCTAGTGGCTAGTTTAACCAAACTTGATTTTCCAAGCTTATTTTTCTCCAAATGTAAACTATCCACTATTTTAGGATCAATGTAACAATGACTTTCTCCTGAATCAATTAGAATAACAAAAGGAAAATTTATGATCTTACCTTATGTTGATTATTTGGGTTGGTTTTCATTAATGTCAATCTTTGAAGAAAGTTTGGTAGAAAATTTTGGTAGCACAAAGGTTTGGGTAATGGACCGAAGTTTGTTTGATGGATAATGGTACAAGTTTTGGTATATTTGTAGGTAAGACTATTCCATATGGATAGTACATGTCATTCCATTTCTGGTGGTATGTGGAACATCACATAACTCCTCATGGTTAGAGAGTTATTTCCATGTGAAGTTGGAGAACCCTCATGAGTCATCTAGAAGCCCCAAAAGGTCAAAGTAGTCAAAGTGGTTTAAGAGATTTTAGGAGGTAAATAATAAAGTGAAGTGATGAGTGTACTATAAGTCAAAGTGAATACAAAATAAATTATTTAAATAATAAAGTTAATGGATAAATTACTAAGTGGACAAGTGGTTAGAAGTGGGTTAACCCTAAAATAAGGAAAGTGGGTTAAGATGGTTAAAAGGTAACCCCTTGAGGAAGCTACATGAAAGTATAAATAAGAGGCAATCCTCTCTCACTTTAATAACACTTGATAATATTGAATACTTATAGGTGACTAAGGTAAACAAAGGATATCTAATCTGAATTTCATAGGTAAGGTGAAGTAAAGAAGGCCGAAATTCAAGGGAGGATAAATTCTTTTGATGATGTTTTCTAAGGTATGTTATTTACAGGTCATCTCACCTTTTTCATAATAATATTTTTTCTATAATGATTCAGACCGTGAAATTGGGAGGCAATTGAGGAAACATATCCAAGTAGTTGTGATAAAAATTTCATCTTGTGGGTCTTTTTATTTTTGGAGTTACACGCCATGGAAAATAGGGTTTGTGGCTAGTCCTGAAACTACTCTAAGACAAGTGTTTCGAGTAAAAACGTCATAACTTCTTCATAACAGATCCAAATTCAGTAATACAAAATGTATTGGTTAGAGTGCATTATTTAGTATTCTTTGTACAATTTTTAGATTCATACAACAAATATTCCATGCGGGGCATGCTCTACAAGTTCACTCTCTAGAATAAGACAAAATTCAACAAGTTATGCCATTTTTTCTATAACTCCTTTTCTGAGAGGTTCCAAGTAGTGAAATATGGAGGAATTGCATAAAATAAGCTGAAGAACATTGTGTTCCATTTTCATATCTTTATTCATTACAGGTACATAGTTATGATTATTGCAAGTTAGGGTTTTTGACTAATCCAAAATTAGTCATGTGAGACTAAAGTAAAGTTTGATGAAAATGCTAGTCTCTTGTTGTTAAAGATAAGGAAAGTTTGCAAGTATGTGATCATATACACCATGTATATTAAAGAGTTACAAATTAGATTTGTATGATGAAATTGATGAGGGATTTTGGTTGAGGTACATGTTGGGTACATGGTTGAGACAAGTAGTTGATGAGTTGGCACATACATGAGGTCTATAGTTGATGATGTTGGTACATCTTGATGAGTCATAGTTTATGTGTATTTGATGCAAGATTGGTACATATTTGGTGCATGGTTGATGCACTTGTTGATGGTATAGGTTGGTGCATGGTTGATGCACTTGTTTATGGTACATGATTATTACATGTTGTTTGGTACAGGTTGATGCACTTGTTTATGGTACAAGTTGATTGCAGGTTGAATGGTATATGTCGTTACAGTGGTATATCTCACAGTGATAGTGTGACAATGGTTCCATCATTTTACTTCTATGTCAGGGAGGTTGGACGGGGAAAGGATAGGTGGTTGTAGCCACCTTCCAGTTGTAGCCGGAGAACATAGGAGGTTGTGGCCTCCTTCTGGTTGTAGCTAGAGAATTGGGGAGTTGGAGCTTCCCTCAGGTTGTAGCCTGAGAAACTAGGCGTTTGGAGCCTCCTTTTAGTTGCAGTTGGAAAACAAAGAAAGTTAGTGCTTCCAATGAATGTAATTCTTTAAGACATATAAGAAAAAACAGTCTGTGGTTTTCTCCCACTTTGGGTTTCCATGTAAAGACATTGGTGTACTGTGTATGTGTATGATTTCTCATTTGTTCATTGTTTATTTACTATGCAATTATTGGATGAAAATGCCTCATTGATATAACACTTTCATTTTATGGTGAAAAATGATTAAATTTCTCTATTATTGATTCACCCCTCCTCTCATTAGTCCAACACCTTCCACCTTGATCATGTTGGATTGGTATTCTGCTTGTCGATCATCTAAGAATGCTTAAATTCTTCCCATGTCTTTGACTATTCTAGCCTCTTGGATGTTGTGCACAATCTTCACTCTGTCCTTTCTATGTGGGAAATCCTTTTACAAGTGATATTCTTTTTATCCCCAACATTGGATTGGTAGTCTTCCCCTTTTTCCCATGAAGTATTCTCTCTTGGATTCACCCTTAACATACTGGTCTTGATGATTTTTATTAGGCTCATTTTTATTGAAAGGAGGTTTGAATCCCTTCCTCCTTTGATCAAACTTCTCCTTCTTCTTATCCTTCAAATATTTCTTCATGGATTCTCTACCCTGGACTTTCTCATATAGGTATTTATCCTTCTTGATGGCCTTAGTCAAGGTACTGGGCTAATCATACCAAATATTTTATTTATAAAAGGATGGAAGTCCACTCAAGAACCTATGTACTTTCACCTTCTCATCGTTTGTAAACCATACATACTTTAACAACTCCAATAAATTCTTCTCATACTCTGACATGGTCATTCTTCCCAGCCTAAGTTCAAATAACTCTTGCATTTTCTTGTCATAGAAATGCTCTGAGAGGTACTCCTTCTGGAAATACTTCTTGAACTACTTCTAAGTGATCCTATTTTCATTCATATGTTCAAATTGCTTCAATTGATCCCACCATAATGGAGTTTTCCCATGTAAATGGTAGGTGGAAATTTTGGATTCTAGGTTTGATGAAAATTATGAAATTGGAAATATCTCTTGAATCCAAGAAACCATGCTTCAGGATCATCTTCCATTTCTCTTTCTCTATAAAATAATGGTGGCCTAATCTTCCTCAACTCTCCTTGTAAACTATGCATTTCATGCCTTCTTATTTGGTGCCTAACGAGAGACACCTCTGGACTACTTATGGTGTCTTCAGATGCATAAGACCTTCTTGTTGAGTAAGGAGGTGAGTGGTTTCTATGAGTTCTACTAGAAATTCTTGAATAACCAACCTTCCTGTGGTTATCTCTTCTTTCATGATACCTTCCTCCCTCCTCTTGCTTTGATCCATTCCTTATTTGTCTCTACAACTGATTTAAGCTCTGCAAAAATCAAGCATTTATCTGACTTTTCTCCCTCATCAAGCTCTGATTTTCTACCTTGTAGCTCTGCACTTCTATTTTAAAGATTCTCACAATTTCTATCAATGTTTCTTGCTCCCCTTAGACCTTATGTTCATTGGACTCTATCTCTGCATTACCAACTCTAATATTCTAGCCTTCGACCTCTTTATCATGGCCTTAGGATCCCTCGCCTTCTTCCATTTTGTCAATACACATTCTGAGTTGATGTGTTTAAATCCCTTAATTATGCAAAATGTGCAAGTGACCATTTTGTTATAATTAATCATATGATAAACAAAATTTTCAATATTGTTATAGATCCTTTCAACTCGTGAATAATGTAAATGAATAACACTTCCATGTGATCCTTGGGATAATAAAAAAATCAATTTTGCATAGGTGCTTCCTTCAAGCCACTTTCCCAAGTGACCACGACTCGAAACCCCAGTCCAAATCCTTCGTAGTGATTTTATATGTTAGAATCACTATATCAGAGATCATGTGATTGAGAATCGATTGAGGGATGATATCGAAGGTCAACCAGAGATCTGAAACTCTAGGCTTTGAGAGTTCTAGATTGTCCACACTCTCAAATCTTCCAGAGTGCCAAGTCTCCATAGTGTAGAATCCGTTGCCACATATCTTGTCTCGATCGACGATTAAGATTTCCTTCACAGATCCAGGCTTTGGGGATTTCCCAAGTGCCTATTAAAAAATATCCCAGTGTGTCTAAATATCATAGGTCCTCTCCTTCCTCCATGTATCACCTCTCGATCAACGGTGAAGATTAAATCTGGCCTTCGGGAGTTCTCGACTCAAGCATCCTGCACTCAAAATATCTAGAATACCAAGTCTTTGGACCTTGGGATGTTGTGCCATGTGTCTACTGTAATCAAGGGCTAATATGGACTCTGGCCTTTAGGCCTTCAAGATTCCTCGACCCCACTACTTATGCCTTGAATCCTCCAGAGTAACAAGCCTCTGGACTATGGGATATATTGCCACATGGAAATAAGTAAGGCATGGACACATGGCACTTTTTGACAGGTTATACGTGTCATATAATAACTGGCATGCACAGTATTTGAAAAACATGAAACACAGTGACACATGGCAAGCTTCAAGTGTGTCCACATCACTCTAGGTGATGTCAGCAGGCCACATCACCCTAGTGCCTCACGACTTCTGGACTTCATAACTTTGGTAGAATCTCCCAACTACACCACAAATTCCTCGAATGTCACACTCTCGAATCGGTTGATCTTCGGACACATGTAATCAAAACAAATGATCTAGATCTAATTCAGGGGTTTGGGACTTCAGAGGTTTCTACTGCTGAACACCACCACATCCCTGGACTATCGAATGCTAAATTTACGAACCCTTTCTAATCTTCAGACATGTGTCTTTGAATATGAAGGGTCCATATTTACTCTGGAGTTCGGGACTTCAGAGTTTTTCTACCGATCCTCTACCATCGACTGTCAACAATCAAATATTTCCTTGCTCGATCTTCAACCCTTCACCCAATTCTTCAATCCCTGACCATCGATCGTCAACGATTTTTTTTGTCGAACTTCCATACTTAGAATTTTTGACAAAATCACAGGTGAATCTGGGCCGTTGATCTCATGGCCAAGAAGATAGTGACCATTGGTTTTCTCCAACTCCCCAAACAACCAAAATCAATAGGAACTATCGATGTTCCTAATTTTCCAAATTTCTGAATTAATCCCAGCTGTTGATTTGGTGATTCCGCCAAACTTTGCAACATTCAAATTTTAAATTTTTTTTAAGGATGAATCAGGGCCATTGATCCAATATCAAACACGATCTCGACCATCAATTCTCCAAACTCTGTCCCGCATTACAAAGACCATTAAAAATTAAATTTTTGACCTTCCAAGTCAAATTTGGCTCCACAAATCCACAAATCGAATCCATTAACTTAT
>ML793035.1:13843-40491 GCA_009831015.1 Picea engelmannii
TAAAATGAGGCTCTGAAGGCCTTTTTGCAATAAACAAGAATGTCAAAAACCCTAGACATCCAGAAACCTAACCCTAGGAGATGAAGTGCCAAAAGTCATGTGGGTCCCGTTTGGGTAAGTTAGTACATCAACTTCCCGGGGTCGTAACTTTTGCATACGATCTTTGTTTTAGGTGCATGATAGCTCATTGGAAAGGTATCGCTGAGGAGATTCATTTAGGGGGATAAATTAGAGACTTTGGCTATCATTGATAACCTCTATCCCGAAAAACCTTCATTTAGGCCCTTAAAATGGCCCCGAAAGTTAAAAACTGCTAAAAATAGTAAATTACCAAAATTGCTAGAAAAATGTTTTGAGCCAGTTGGAAAAGGTGGGTGACCACCGATATCCACCTAGATCAATCCTCCCTCCTTAGGAATAAATGGTCTCCCTTGTGTTGAGTTCCACCATCAAATGAGGAAATGTCTGCTGAATTTGCCCCTGGGTGAGCCACTTGCCTTGGTGCAGGAGCTACCCTGCTTTGACGACTTGATAAAGATGGATCTTTTGTTGTCGAGTGACCTTAATATATGTGTTCATAATATGATCACTGTATTACTATTGTATGCAGTCGGGGTTGAGCTCTATTGGTGTCAACTTTTCTGCTACTTCTGAGGTGTCCAATAATGGTGGGAAATAAGGGAGAAGGAGATCCACGTTGAACACTGGGTGCAGGCCAAGGAAAGGAGGGATGTTGAGCTCAAAAGAATTATCCCCCATGACCTTGGTGATGGTGTATGGCCCATAACAGAGTGGGAGAAGCTTCTAATGGGGTCTTGTAAGGCGTTCTTTCTGCAAGTGCAGCCAAACTTTGTCACCCACCTGAAACTTATGTGGCACCCGATATTGATCATGGCGCTTCTTGTACTTGTCATTGGAATTCTATAGGATATCCTGAACCTGTTGGCGGATGTGCTGGACCCTCTCAATGAACTGGGTGGCTTTGTTAGCTTCCGTTGGAGCATGAGATGAGTCAGTCAAGGTGACCTCCAGGGGAAGTGAAACATCTATGGGACCCAATGGTTGGAATCCCAACCCCACCTGAAAGGGGTTGTGGCCGATTGAGATATGTAGGGATCGATTGTAGCTATGTTGGACATAGGGAAGGTTCTCATCCCATGTGAAAGGGTGATTGGAATTATACATGTGAAGGATATGCATAATCATTCGATTTACGACCTTGGTTTGGCCATCTGTCTGGGGGTGGAAGGCCATGGATTTGGTTAGCTTGGTGTCCAGTAGTGACAAGAGGCTCAACCAGAATGTGTTGGGAAATTGACTGTCCCAATATGAGACAGTGGTTTGTGGGATTCCAAAATTTACCCAGACTCATTCAAAGAAGATCTTGCCAGTGGCCTCTGTTGTGATGCTCTTCTTGCAGGAACCAAAATAACCACAAAAACACAGTCATTTCCCTTCTTGGTGGATGGGAGGCCCGACATGTAGTCTATTGAGATGGATTCCCATGGCATGTCAGGAATAGGAAGAGGGGTGTATAGGCCCTGTTTCTAAGTGGTTGGTTTGGAAATAGTGCAGACAGTGCAGGACCTGATATACTTGTTGATGTCCCATCGAAGTTTTGATCAGTAGAAATGTTTCTATAGAATCGCCACTATATTTTTGACACTGAAGTTTCCTTCCACCTAACTATATTGGGTTTCCTAGATCATCTTCGCTCACTTTCTTGTTGGAACAAAGATATGGCCCAGACGACACAACAACCCATCCTAAATATGAAAATTATCGACAACTGCGTTTACACCCAACATTTGGTAGGTGGTGGAAAACTACAGGTCTATCTCATAGAGTTGGGGCCATCCAGAGGTCTCATGGCCACTAGGGTCTAGCACCGTGGTGAGTGCCACGACTGGCAGTCTGCTAAGGCAATAAACGACGCAGTTGGTGATTCATTTTTTATACTTGATGTTGAGGTGGAATTGTTGCAAGTATGTGGAACACTTTTGATGGTGATCATTATGCAATTTTCCTTGTGTCTTCATGAGCTATAGTGGATTATGATCAGTTTGGATGACTGTCTCCTTCCCAAGAATGTAATGTCTTCACTAGCGACAGACTTCCACAATGGAGTAAATTTATTTGTCGTAATTATGGTACTTATGGACAACATCTGATAGTGCCTCATTATGATAGGCCACAGGGTGGCCGTGATGATGGAGAACGATGCCCACAACATAGTTTGAAGCATCTGTCCCAATCTAAAAGGAATGTTGCAGGTCTGGTAGTGAAAGTACTAGGGATAATCATAAGAGCTGCTTCAAATCATCAAACACTTGTTGTTGGGACTAACCCCATGCAAATTTATCCTTACCACCACCCTTGGTCATTTGGCTGAGGGACCGTGCAATATGGGAGAATCCCAACATGAACCTGTGGTAGAAATTGGCAAGGCCCAAGAAGATTTGAAGCTCAGTGAGTGTGGTTGGGGCTGGCTAGTCACGGATGACTTGGATCTTGGCTAGATCCACATGTACACCATGCTGATTAATGATGTAGCTCAGGTAATGGACCTTGTCCATGCCGAAGGAGAATTTTTCTAAGTTGACGTATATCTTGTGCTGCCACAGGGTGTGCAGAACCTGTCGAATATGCTGCAAGTGTTTGGCCCAAGTATTGATGTAAATGAGAATGTCATACAGATACACCATGATAAAAGTATTGGTGAATGGTCACATGATATCATCCATCATCCTCATGAAAGTGGTTGGACCATTTTTCAAACCAAAGGGCATGAACAACCATTCAAAAAGGCCTTCGTTTGACTTGAAGGTAGTCTTCCATACATTTGTCTATTCTATCGGGACCTGGTGGTAGCCAGAATTCAGATCAATCTTATTGAAGTATTTGGCTCCCATAATTTGATTAAGGAGGTCGTCAATTTGGGGAATTGGGTACTGGTTTCTGACTATTATTTTATTCAGATCTCAGTAATCAATGTAGAGTCACCAGGTTCCATATTTATTATGTATTAGCACGATTGGGATCCCGCAAGGTGATGGGATGGGACATATGTGCACCTTGTGGAGCAGTTCTTGGATCTATCACTTGATCTCCTCATTCTCTAATAGAGAGTGGTGATAGACTGGCCCATCGGGCAGCGGTGCATCAGGGGTTAGATCGATGGGGTGCTTGACCTGGCAGTGTAGAGGTACCTCGGTAGGTGAAGAGAAGATATCTGAATATTCTTCCATGATCTTATTTACTTTCTTCTGCTGTGTGGAGAGGTCAGTTGCAGATACCTTGGATGTGGCTATGATATTTCGCTCATTCTAAGAGAGAATCACGAAGAATACAAACTTCCCCGTCTGAGAGATTATCTTCCTACATTTCTTAGCAGATATCAAGGAAATAGCACTAGGTGGGACTACCTCGGGTATCCTGTACAATTTCCAGTTCAAAGAAATAATAACACTGCGAGGCCTAGACTCATATACGACATGATGTTTCCATAAATAAGGTTGGACCAAAAAAACATCAAAAACTTTGAGAGGAGTAACATTACACAATACCTCATCTTTGAAGGTCTTGATTCCATACGACAGTTGACACTGTTGGCTGACGTAGAGATCGCTTCCTTGGCATAGCCATCCAATGGTGTAGGGTTGTGGGTGCGATGTTGTCGGCAGGGCCAACCACTTGACGACCTCTACTGAGATGAGGTTCTTCTGGCTACTGCTATCAGGGGGCCTTTTACCCACATCTGTGAATGGAAGAGGAAGTCTCCTTCTTTTGGCTTGTCTGGTTCACCAGGATGGAGCTTGGTGGTAGCAACGATGGCACTGGGTTCCATGTCAATGATTCGTCTTCCCCTTTCTAGTTTTGACTCAGAGTCAGAACCTGCATCTGATTCATAGGATTTCACTCTAGATATTGGTGGCCACCCACCTTTTCCAACTGACTCAAAGAGGATTAGATTTGATTGGGACAATAAATCCTAAATAAAGTAAAGGACATTCATATATTTTGATAGATATATATTACTTTACAAAATGTAAAGAAGCAGTGGTATTAAAAAAGGAAGATTCAGATGAGCTTATAAGATTCCTCAATGAAAATGTTTTAGCAATATTTGGAGTTCTAGAAAGTTTTATTGTAGATAATGGATCAATATTCATTGGATCAAATATTACCAAATTTTGTGGAGATTTTGGCATCATAGTGGAACAATCTTCAAATTACTATCCTAAATGAAATGGTTTGGATGAATACACAAATAAGACTTTGATTCAAATTCTCAAGAAAAAAATTGATCTAAATCAAAATAATTGGCATTTGAAATTAATAAATGCATTATGGTCTAGTAGATTGACACCAAAGGATATCACTAGAAACTCCCCATATACACTGGTGTATGGAAAAGAAGAGAGAATGCTTATCAATATGGAATTGAATTTTTTGATGTATGTTGTGAGTATTGAATATGTAGAGGAAAACTCCCGTTAACACAGAAGATACAATCAGTTGATGAAATTGGAGAAAGAATGAGCTAAAGCATTAAAGAGAACGAGTCAGAGAAAAAAAACATCAAGAAATATTTTGATCAAAGTTTAATGACAAAGGATCTTCAAAATGGGAAACTAGTACAATTATGGAACAAAGCAAAGTAAAATCCTTATTTATATACAAAATTTTAGGCATTATGGATTGACCCATATACTATTGAAAATATTTGGGTTTTAATTCTTTCTTACTTAAATACATGAAGGGGACAATGCAGGTGTTTCTAGTCAATGACCAACATCTTAATAGTTTATTTTCCTATTCATTTATGCTCTCACCTATACATAGTTTTATTTCATTTTCTTCTGTACATTTTTTCTTATTTTCTTTTCTCTCTTTTACATTGACTCCATGCCCAAAAATTGAGATTATGGGTTCTTAATAAACCACAAGGGGGTTACTATCATTCAGTTGGAGCTAGTTGTTGACCCGTATATAAGTTCATGTATTTTCTTCTTACCTATTCTTTACTTAGATTTTTTTTTATTTGTGGTGGGTTCATACCTATTTTTACCGAAGTTTCGGGTCATTTAAATGCACCTCTATTCTCCACCACCACCATATTTCACCAATACTTAAACTTTTCATCTCTTCATAGAGAAACGGGTTCACGGTTTGATCTTATCAGTTTTTCTCATATCCTCTCCTCTTCCATCAACAAAATGCACTATATATTTTTGTGACGCTCACTTTGATATATACTTAGAATATAATCAAGACTTAATTTCACCATAGGCTTGAAAGACATTTTTTAAACATTTCTCTCCTCTTACAATTTCGATCGACCGATATTGATACTTAGTCATTTTTATTTTCATTATGGGTTCACGGGTCATGAAGATTTGATTATCCTCTCTTCTCACAAGTGAAACTGATAGAGTCTTACACTTAACCTTTTTTTAGGTTCATTATGGGTTGGCGGACTCACGAGTTCATCCAAATTCTATATTATCTTACCCTCCAAGTCTGACTCTGTGACATATTGTATTTATTACCTTATCACTTTCCCCAAGATATATTAAATGCTATCCTTAAGGATATAAGGGATAATTAAATTATAATAAAACCATTATTAATGGGAATATTCTTGAAGTGATTCTCAATTTAATTCATATTAATTTAGAAGTTATATTATTGAGAAAATATTTACTTTGAATCAACATCCTAAAGAACTGTACAAGAAATCACCAACTTTGTCAAAATGACTACGAGGAGAGAGAAATTATGCAGAGACACTTTGAACCTGTTTGGGAGAGAATACCAAAGCTTCCATTGGTCGAGATCATATTGGTATTAAACATCACTTCCTTCGTCGGAAATAAATGAAAACAAGGTTTGGACATCAGGTATTGCTTCAGATGGATGCATACCTGAGGTTTTTGATTGTAAATAAATATTTTTTTTGTGTGTTGATAAATTCGACCAAATATGAAGAACGACTCAACTTCATAGTGATTCCTTTGTTTTTATATCACTGTGAGTTTTTAGAAGACTGTTGAAACTTCTAGAGACGACAACCACATTCAAGGGAGACGAAGCAATGATATTTTTGAAGGAGAATAATATAGGATTATATATCTTGCAAGAATACATTGAAGATATATCAAGAATTCAATTCAAATCATAAAAGAAACCTTATCGATAAGTATCATGGCTCTTCACTAGAATTACATATCAAGAATCTACAACAATAATTCCTTGGTTGGATCTCTACATTTTATACATTGCAATTCATCAAGAAGAAGTTTTTTATTGGGGAAAGGATATTTCTGTGGAAATATCTATACAACTATCAAATTTTAAAAAATATAATAAATTTAATATGTTCTCCTAATTGATATTTTCCATCACCTTCTGCCATTTGTTTAAGGGTTTGAGTATCATAAAAGGGGTTGGCTATAAAATTGATCCAGTGACAATGTGGTATCATGCCTTGTGGAAACATAAGGTCATTTACTATTTTTATGAGGTTTATAATGAATTCATATATGTTTTAAAAAAAATAATCTTTGGAGTAAATACATTTATACTATCCTTGGAAGTGTCAACCTTCCTAAACAAAAGAGGGACTATTGAAAAAAAGGAGAACTACAATGTAGTGAGGTACTGTTCTCGTGAAAGACCCATTTTTCTCCCTTAATATATTTTAGATAAAATCTTTGCTATTGATATTGCAAGACAATATAGATTTTGTTTGCATTTATTTCATGAGAAGAGAAAGAAGTAGTTTATTCCACTACCTTGGAAAATTGTGGAAATGTTGTTAAGAGGTATTTAAAAGATCAATGAATTTTCAACTCATCTTGACTGGTGCAATTTGAAATATGAAGAAGAGATTAATGGTTTTGACCCAAATAATATATTTATTGATCATATGACATCTGTTGGATTTAGTAGGTCTCTCACCGATACATTTGTAATTGGAGAAGAAAAGGGTGACATTCATGACCCTCCAACACAAATTGTTGAAAATATAATGAATGATATAGAGACTATTGTGAGTACGACAGATCAATACAAGTAAAGGGGAAGAGTATCCATTGAAAAAGGTGCTCAATATCCCATTGTTTTTTAAAAAAGTGGCCTACCCAAGCACAATTTTCAGTTAATAACACCAAAACAAAATAAGTCTTAAACAAATAACTTAGATGATGGAGATGATAGAAAACCTCCACAATGAAAATTGGAAAAATCTCACAAGCTTCAATTAAAAAGAAAAAGGGTAAATTCTCAACAATAATTAGAACACATACCTGAGAATGAAATTTCCCTTGAATATATGGATATGGATGTTGATATTGGGAACATACATTTTCCCGATGATGAACAAATACTTCAGGAGAGCAACCAAGTCATAGTTGAGGTTTCTATCCAAGAATAAGTCTTCTTCGAGGAAGAATCATTTGTTGTCCATAATGTTTTATTTGAAAAGAGTTCTAGAAAATTAATCTTTGAAAGATTCCCTAAATTTTTCAATAGATGACCTGGAAGCTGAAAACCTTAGGAGGAAGGAACTAATCAAATAATTAGTGTTTGCTTTGCTTCCACCCCCAATAATTGCTACACATGTTTCAACAATTCAACCCTGGAAGATCTCCGACATAATTCTAGAATCAAGTCTAAGGATAAAGGGAACATCAAGCTTACTTGATGTAGCTAGGAACTACATCGAAGAAAATATAAAGAAAAGAATGTCTCTCATTCCAGAGACATGGGAATTACTAAATAGCTTTGTTTCCCTTCCATAAAAAATTCAAAACATTCAGAGAATATTTACAGGACGATTTGAATAATGATGAAGTTTTCTAAATATATTCTATAATTACATTTACTCTATAGGTTTCAGGAATGAGTGAGATAAATAGAAAAGAGGAAGATTTTCCCTCACTCCGTCACATGAAACAATTGAAATCCTTTTGGATGAAAATAATTAAGACATTAAGACAAGTGTTGGAGGATCTAAATGTTTTAAGTGTCAAAAAGGGAGAAGCCTATTCAAAATTAACAGAATTAGATCTTTCAGGGAGTACTGGTGAGGTACAAGACCCGAAACTTATTTTTAATTCTATTCTCTTAACAAGGAAGCAATTCAAGGAACACATGGAGATATTAAAAGGCCCAACAGCAGAAAAGTTCAATAATATGATTGAATATACTGAACAAGAAATTGAAAGTTGGTTTTTGGAATACATGAATAAAAATGAAGACATTGAAATAATACTACACCAACTTTCAATTCGTTTAAGGGAATTTGAAAGCATTTTATTTGATATAAAAACTAAACAATAAGTAACTATTTCTCCTATGCATGATTACATTGAAAATTTGTTAAAGTTAGCTTCAATAAAAATTACCGAAGATGATCATGTTAGAAAAACATGACCATGGAGCAATAAAATAAAACAAATGCGGAAACAAAACACAAAATATACACAATACAATAGAGACAAAGATTTGCGTGGTTCACCCAGTGTGGGCTACATCCACCAGAGAAATTTCCAGGTCCTTCCTTTATTATTATCCAACATATGAAGGGATACAACCTACAACAAACCCACTGTAACTTCCTCTTCTTTCTCTCACAATCTCTCGTCTCAGAATACAATACTCACTATGTTGCATAGCCACAATACATTTCCCTCATAACAGAGGGTTTCCTTCTAGGGAAAAAAACCCTAACATAATTTCTACCGCTAGATCTGCAACCTTATAATGAACGGTCCAGATTTACAATGAAATTACAATATACATTTACAAGGCAATTTTTCCTTCGGGGGCTTCGCCCCTAAACCCTCAATTGGGGGGATAGCTCCCATGGATTGCACAGAGGGGTTGACCCCCCTCTGCACTCCCCCGCATGGAAGAGTGTACATACTTATGCGGTGTCAAGTCTTCATGGGGTATAAACACGATTGAAAAACACAATACCTTTGAATCAGGAAGATAATCAGGCTCCACAACCAACAAATTAAACAAAATTAGTTACTACCGTTCAAGCAACTGTCACCAAAGAAAATATAAAAGCGACAATGAACCATCAATGAAGGAGAGAGATTCCATCATAGTAAGTGCAAAATTGATCAAATCACTTTTTCCATTCTTTTCTTCTTTCATAATTCATCCAACTATATTTTATCTATCCCAAGGAGAATATAACCGATTTTTTATTGCTCCCTTATTTTGTCTTTTGGGGTCTCGTATCATTCCTGCCCTGTTCCAACTCCTTTAATATTTCATTTATTTATTTTATGGTCCACAGGAGGCATTCTTGATCCATATTTGGATGAACTCCTTTTATTTTCTTAAGACTATTAAAGACTATTCTATTTTTGAGAAAACTCTAGAGAACTACTTTGGGGTTAATTTAAATTGTACCTTTGAACTCTGAGCATTTGAGTATAAGATATTTTAAATTAACCTATCAAATCCTATTTTGATTTTAATGAAAAGACTCATTTAAAGTTCTCTGATATATTTTGGCACTTCATTTCTCTTTCCTTGAATGTAATAAAAAAATATTTGAAATTGTGATGGATGTGAGATTCATGTTATATTTATTATAGTTATTTTCTTTGTATTATATTTCTAGAAATTTGATTTTTTTATGAGTGAAGGTTCCTCGTCCATTTCTTAGGAATTCTTGATGTATGTATATTTGATTCAAGATTGTATTTTATTTGAATGCTAAGGATTTGGAGTTTCCTCTTTAGCACTCTCCCATTTTAATATTTTCGTCCCAAGATATTCAAATATATTTTTTAAGAATTTTAAAGAGGAATACCACCTCTATAAAAATGGAGGGTTTTTTTAAATCCTTACGAGGTTTTTGTTTCGATATTAATCGATTCAAACATCAGAAATGCCATACGCTAGAGTGCCATCCTACAATTTGTCACCCCCATGCCAAGCCATGATACCACAAGGGGAATGATTCAACTGGTTTCCAAGATCAAGATGATCCAGGAAGGTTACTCTCCTTCCCCCCTTGACAACAAAAAAAGTTTCCCCCTTCCCACTGAGCTTAAGGACTCTACATGTTTATTCGGTGGTTTCTCAACTAGATTTCCTCTGCACAGGGGAGTCCCTTCTATGCAAAACAATCCCTCGGCAACCTCCCCTTACCAGTGTCAATTTTTGTCTAGTAAGAACCAAGCTACCAATATTTGGGTCTTCTCTATTTTTGGTTGATCAATAATAAGTTGGACGAGTTTCATATTTTTTTCAAGAAAAAATTTCCATTCTCTTTTTTTCCTCAATTCGTTCTCACGAACACCTCTGTTCGTTGCATTTTTTCTCTATGAGTTTGTTGCTCACTTGTTATTTCTTAGGTTAGTGCTTCTCGATCACTTGTGTGCTCTATTTTATCTTCTCGTTCTTATACCACTCTTCCATTTATGTCCATCATATGTCTTATGTTTCACTGATTGTCTAGTCTGGTGGTTTCTTTCCACCTTTGGTCTCTTCCTCCACTAATATTCATGGGATTATCATGGATTCCTATAGACGTAACCTGCAAAATGCAATTCCCATCCTAAAGGGGTAAGTATGTGGTGTCCTATTGTCAGGTTATTCAATTATCCCTTTCATTCTCCAGGAGACCAATTCATCAACAATATTAATTGTTCCAACCATCTCTGTGACTTCCATTACTAGTCACGTTGATCCATACAAAGATGGTGCCTTGGAAGGTGTATTATTATTCTTTGCAAGAATAAGTTAGATTTTGTTTAAAATATCCATGTTTTCTTCAAAAACAACTGAACTCCACCTTACTTAGTCACTCAATCAATCCTTTCTTCATCAATTCCCATTTGTTTATCATGGCCATTACTTTCAAGGTTATTCCCTCTTAGTCAACATTTTGGTGTTTTCCTTTAATTAAACACAATTACATGCTTCATAATCACATCATATGAAGTCTTAAGAATAATTATAGTTCTTGGGGGAAAACAAGGTGTTACAGAGGATAGGCAATTTTTTCATCATATTCAAGCCAAGAATAAAGATACACACAAGTCTACCATAGGAACATATGGAGGATTCAAAGATAAACTTTTGGGTCTTATAAGGAAACCCTACCTCAACCTACTCGAATATCATGGAAGGAAATGGAGGAAAGAAAATAAAAAGGACTATGATTTGGTTGTAATAAAAAATGATCAAAATGGAGTACATGTCAAGAAACACAATTCTTCACCTCGAGGAATAATGATGAAGAGGAATTTGAGGCATCTGTGAAAATGGATGAGGAAGAACTTGTGAACTTAAAAGAGTAGGAAAAACATGTATAAATTATGCACAAAAACAACATGTGTGAAATATTTGTTCTTGCATTAGTACGTTTGTCAGCACCTCAAACCCTTAATACTATAAGATACATGAAAATGAAAAAGGTCATATTTATGATTGACTCTAGTAGTACCTATAACTTCATTGATAAAATATTAGTATATAGACTCAATTGTTTTATGTATCCAATGAAACATTTTCGAGTTTTGGTTGTTAATGGAGGGAGTATTGATTTTGTAGAAAAAATCCACAAGATTAAACTTAGCATGGGAGAATAAAACTTAGAAATCCCAATGTATGTCATTCCCATTGGAGTAGATGTTGTTTTGGGGATCCAATGGTTGAGAACATTAGGTACAATTTCTACAAACTATAAGGAAATATTCATGAGGTTTGAATTGGAAGGAAGTCAATAAGAACTCAAGGGTTAAAATATCGACCTTCTTAGGTCATCAAATCTCATGGAATGGAAAATCTCTTAAAAAGGGTATTAGGGGAGTTGAGGTTAGACTTTATTCTATGTAATCAAAGCAAGAACATGAAAATATTCCAAAGAAATAAAAACTCACCTTGGAAAATCACCATAAGCTCTTATGATAATTTCTTAAAGGGATACCTCCATCTAGATATCATGAACATCAAATCAAACTAATACATATAAGTACTCCTCCTAATAAATTTTTTTATAGATATACTCATTATAAAAAAGGGGAGATTGAGAAAATGGTACAATAAATGCTAGATTCATGTATTATTCAACCAAGTAGGAGTTCATTTTCATCTCTAGTTGTTATGGTGAGAAAAAAAGATAATTCTTGGAGGATGTTTCTTGATTATAGAGATATAAAGAAAATCACCATCAAGTATAAATTCCCTATTACAAATATTGATGAGATATTAGATGAGCTTCATGGAGTGGCTTAATTTACAAATTTAGATCTTAAATCAAGATGCCACTAAATAAGATCATGAAAAGAAGAAATTCCCAAAATAACTTCTAGAACATATGAAGGGAACTATTTGTACTTGGTCATGAATTTTGGGTTAACAAATGCTCCTTCTACTTTTCAAAGTCTTATGAACAATTTTTTTTGACCCCAACATAGACAGTTTGTGTTGGATTTCTTTGATGATATACTTATGTATATAAAATCATGGGAATACCACAATAAAGATGTGGATAAAGTCCTACAAATTATAGAGAACAATCAATTATATGTAAGAAAATCCAAATGTTCTTTTGGGAAACAAGAAGTAGAGTATTTGGGCCATATTGTTTCAAGGGAAGGGGTTAAGGTGGAACCTCAAAAGATTCAATATATCTAAATGTCCTATTCCTAATAACATCAAGAGTCTTAGAGTATTTTTGGGTCTTAGAGGATTTTATCAAAATTTTTGTTGAGAATTATGCATGCATTGCAGGCCCACTGACATATCTCTTGAAGAAAAATTCATTTGTATGAAAGGAAGAGGCTACCTTGGAATTCTCACTCTTAAAATATGCCATGTCTACTACACTATTACTGGAAACACCTAATTTTGGTAAAACATTTATAATTGAATGTGATGCATCAAGATAAGGAATTGGAGCAGTATTGATGCAAGAAGGGAGACCATTATCCTTTGAAAGTAAAAAATTCAAGGGAAGTGATTTGGTGGTATATATATGACAAGAAATGGAAGAAATTTGACATGCAATAAAAATGGTGACAATATCTCATTGGGAGGCATTTTAAAGTCAAGATATACCATGATAGCCTAAAGTAATTTGTGGAGAAAAGATTGTCATGAAAATAGAATCAAGAATGGGTAGAAAAAATGCAAGGGTTTGATTTTGAAATAATCTACAAAATGGGCAAGGTTGTTTTGTTAGAATATATTATTTCCAGAATATAAGAATCCTTGAGTTTATATTCCATTCCTGCATGGTTGGAATAAGATTTCCAAGAATGGAAAAATGACAATACTACTAGACAAAATACAATGTATAGAGAAAGGGATGAACTCTATGGAACATTGGGAGTGGAAGAGAGATACCCTTTGGTACAAGGGTGGAATATTTTATTCTCTAAATCAAAGTTTAAGAACAAAATCTTAAGGGATTCTCATGACTCTTTGATGGTAGGAAATTCAAGGTTCCTTAAAACATATCAAATGATAATTTTTTTTTGGGGGGGGGAAGGAATGGAGAAATTTATTCAAAACTTTGTTAGAAAATGTCAGGTTTTCCAAATAAATAAAGAAGAGATAGTAAAATATCCAAGTTTACTTCATCCTTTACACATACCTAATCAAATATGGGAAGATATATCAATGAATTTCATTATAGGTTTACTGAAATTAGGAGGTAAGGATTCCATTTTTGTGGTAGTGGATAGACTTACAAAATATGCACATTTTTGTAGAATTCAAAGTACATATATATAAATTCGAGTGGAAGAAGTGTTCATGAAGGAAATTCATAGAATTCATGATTTTCCTAAAGTAATAGTAAGTGAAAAACATCCAAAATTCATAGGAAATTATTGGAAAAAATTATGGAAGATGAGTGGAACAACACTATCTACCAGTTCCGCATATCATCCACAAATAGATGGTGAAATATATACCATTAACAAATGTTTAGAGGGTTATCTAAATTTATATTATTTAGGTAATAAATGTAAATGGGTGAAGTGGCTTCCTTTAGAATAATGGTGGAATAATACCACCTACCACACATCTACTAATAGTTCCCCATTTCAATCCCTTTATGGATATTTGGCTCCTAGTATCTCATACTTTTTGCAGGACAAGTCCAAAGTGTATGTAATGGAGTCACATATGGAGAATACTAAATAGACTTTGGAAATTCTTAAGGAAAACCTTCAAATGGAATGAAATAGGATGAAGCAACAAGTAGATGAACATCAAAGTGAAAAACAATTTGAGGAGGGTGATTGGGTATTTTTGAGACTACAAATTTATAATAAATTTACTCTCAAACAAAAGAAGAATTAGAAATTAGCTTCAAAATTTTATGGACCCTACAAGATTATTCACAATATTGGATAAGTGGCATATTATCTAGATTTGATTTCCTCTCACATTCATAAGTTTTTTCATGTATCTTCTCTAAAAATGTTTTCGAGAAAACCTATGACAATGCAGATAGAACTTTGAGAAATAGATGAAGAAGGGAAGTTGATTCTTGAAGAAAAAAAAATTATATATTGATTTTTTATATCTTTTCATAATAGAACCATTATGGAGTACCTAATCAAGTGGAATAATATGCGTCTAGAAGAAGCTACATGAGAAAATGAGCAATTCATGAAGAAACACCCTCAATCAAAAGATTTAAGGGAAAAACATTTTTAAAAGGGAAGGGAAATGTTAAGGCCCCTAAGGCCCTATGTTAAGTCCCCTAAGGCCACATATTAATTCACTAACACTCATTTACTATTAGTTTATTATTTATATTTAGGTCATCTTAGGGTAGGTTACATCATGCTCACTTTATCTCATATTTATAATAAAGAAGATTCATTTGTATAGGAATATCATCTTTTCTTGTGCATTTAACATATTGTAAAAGTAGGCTCCCCCCTCAAAGTGGATTATTCATGGGCTATTTTTTGGAGTTTTGTTCATAACATTAAGGGGTTGAGGGTGAGTTGGTCAAGGATTAGTGTGTTAAGAGGGAAATGATTGTTTGTTAGATGGTTTTAATATAGTGGGTTGGGTTAGGGTTAAGGGATAGACCATAGGGTGTTCATGGGAATGTATGGTTCAATGGTTAAAGGGTGGTGAGTTGGGGATTACTACAAGGTATGATATTATTGGTTGCATAGCCTTATTATCCTCTTGATTCATAGATCTTGTTTCAGCCATGTTTGGACCTCATTACCTGATGGGGCGGGGTGGCTTCCCCCCACACGTATCCCACTAGGGGGGTTTAGGGGAGTGGAAATAAATTTTGGAGGCCCCCCCTAGTGGGGGATTCAGGGGAAGCACCCACGAAGAGAAATTTTGTGAAAAAATTCCTTGTAAAATATTGTAATTTCATAGTTAATCTGGAATGTTCATTATAAGTTAGTAGATTTGATGGCAGAAGTTATGTTAGGGATTTTTTTACCTATAAGGAAACCCTCTTTTATGTATGAGGGAAATGTATTGTGGCTATGTGAGTGAGTGAATATTGTATTCTGAGAGAGGACACTATGAGAGAAATAAGAGGAAGTTACAATGGGTATGTTTTAGGTTGTATCCCTTCATTTGCTGGATAATAATAAAGGAAGGACATGAAATTTTTTTTGGTGGATGTAGCCCACAATGGGTGAACCACGTATATCTGTGTCTCTATTGTATTGTGTATCTTTTGTGTTTTATTTCACATTTTATTTTATTTTATTGCTTATTGGAATAGAGGAAAACCCAGGGTTCAACGCTTCAACAATGCACCAACAAAACCCTAACTACTTGCCCTTTCGACAATACCTGCGAAGAAGATGAAGTCTCACCTGAGGTAGAGGCAGGGGGGGGTTGCAGGACTTGGTTGCTACAAGCAAGTTGGGACACATATCTATGATTACAACAATCAACAAAGTACTTAGACAACAATATGCATTAGTTCACGAGTCTCATTCACATCGCAGATTAACCCTTATTACAGATCAAGGTAGTAACAATCAAGATCAAGCACTTACAATCACTTAGCACATAGAATTAGCTAATATCTAGCACTCATTTACCATTAAGCACTAATAAACAACATCAAATGCATACATAATACATTATAAAAACAACACTAAGCAGATAAACAACATAATTCACATCGCACAAAGCACATCAAGAAACAAGATATACGTGATTCACGCCAGTGTGGGGATATGTCCACCAACGACTTATTCTTCTTTATTAGTCTTCAATCTTCTTACATTCATATGATCCTGTGCACAAAGCCACAGATCCAAACTCCGTAGAGGACAGGAGATCTGTGAGCTGTGCGCTAGATCCTCCTTCCCAAAATCAGGTTAGGGCACAAAGCCTCACTCTACATAGTCTATTTGCAAAAATCCACTCACAACCTCTTGCACTAAGACAACATTACTACTTACAACATATGGTGCACATAGCCCACCAACTAGGCTTCTTACATCTCTTAGCTACTTATTTATACATTTACAAAAAGGCCTAAACATGGGTAAACCCATGGGTCGACATCCCATAACCCCTTTACATAAACCCTAGTAAACCATTTGCTAGGTCCACAAGCTCACAAAATGAGTGAGATCCCACGATCTCAGCTCCGCCTGGGCACTCCATATTTGACCAACCTGTCAAAGTCCCAAAAGTGGTCAAACAAGACCAATGTTTCCTCTAAACTTGGTCAAGGGACAACAGGCCCCGAACACTCACATGTGACTCATCCCCAGTCACTCAGATTTGGGAAATGATCCTTGAAAGGCCTCGAGCTTAGCTTGAGCTGCCTCGACTTGTTTCTTCGCTAGAGCCTCCTTCTCGGTGAGCTTCCGAATCAATTTCTCTATAATAGGCCTTTCCAGGTGTTGTTTTACTGTCGTAACCATTTGGTCCAGCTGCGAGCCTTGTCCTTCATTCTCTTCAAAAAGTCTGCATTCTTCGTCCTGCACCGACTATAGTCTTTGTGTAACTTCCATGACTCTGCTCTAGATGGTAGTAATCTATTGTTGGACTGCTCGTTGATCATGTGATCTCTTCATTTTCTTGGTCATAGTGAGTAGCTTCATATGCACTTGCATGGTGGATGCCTGCTACTGCACCTCCTAGAACTGTGCTTCCAGTTTCCTGCACAACTCGTAGTTTCTCCATGACCTCCTCCTTTTCTTGCTTCAAGGATTTTGTAGCTTGTTCCTTTTCTTCTTGGACTCATTGAAGTCGAGCCTCTGTTGCATATGATAGTCTTCATAATTGGGTGGGCTCATCCCCCAATTCTGTAATCTTTGATGAAGAAGGCACAATATGTACTGCGCGGCTCAAATGGATGGCTTGCTATATCTCCTTCAACTCCTTCTTGATTCTTTCATACAATGTCTCCTGCTTTGCTCCATATCAATTAAAGATATCCTCTAAAGCATCCTCCATGTATGTGATGATTAAATCAACATCGTCTTCTGTGAGTGCGGATTTCATCTTGGGATTACTTGCGCACGTCTTCTTTCTTGTCGAGGGTTTTTGCGAAGAAACCTTCCTTTTCTTCGATGTTTTGGCATCAGTAAGGGGATCCTTCGACAATCTAACTTTTCCTTTTCCTTGATTTTCTCCTTCTTCCCCTTATTCTTGATTTACTTCATCCCCTCCTCCTCCCACGGGTGAGTCAGGCCCACTGTCCTTCGAGGTGGTTTCCTCCTCATCAGTATCTATGTTCTTCACTTCCTCATTTTTCTTATTTTTCTTCGTGTTGGTCTACCCGACATGCTCGACCCGAGTGACCAAGGGGATTCCAATGATGTCAGGTTGAGAGAGTTTTGCATCATCAATTAGTATAAGGAACTCTATAGACCATTCTTTGGTGATCTCCTACATATCTTCGTTGGTCAATTTATAATACGACTGCAACTCCTCCTTTCTTTCATCCCTACGCGTATTGATATAGATAAAGTGCCTATCTGCACAGAACTTCGCTAGTGGTCTATACTGGTGCAATGTGTTCGGTTTCATGCATAGAAATGACTCAATAACATGCTTCAGCTACTAGTAGTAGGCATGGAACACATCATTCGACTACCATTGCTTCGAAATATCATTTGTGTACCACAAGGTGGAGAACCTTGCGGCCAACGACCTTGATGGCTCAACTTCTAGAGATTTTGTTCCTTCCAGCATCTGCCAAGAGAAAAATGTGATTAATACAAGTAACCATCTGAAATGGAGCTCATACCCTTGATCTCGTGCTTCACAATAGTCTTTCGCGAGCTCGTTGATGAGGTAACTCTCCTAGTTCATTTTCATACCCTCTACACACTTTCCAGTGAGGTCCACTACGAACCCTGTAACCTGTGTCGGATAGTTCTTTGTGAAAATATTTCCAACTATAAGTTAACAAGCAAGGTGCACTGCACCATCCTGGATAGAGGCTACCTTGTAGCCTCGCTTTCCATTTTCTACATCACCATAATCCTCCTTTATGTGTTGTGCCAGGGACTGATCTGAAGTCTTTCATGGGTAGAGTTGTTGAGGGTTCAGTGCCTGCATGCTCAGTCCTATAATCAAGTGGATCAACATCATATCCATAGTAACACACCTGTCGAGTCACAGATATCCTCCATGGTAGCATGAAAAGAGGATTTTAACGCAAGAGTTAACCTCTTGATGTCGACCAAAGTGAGGGATATTCATTATGTTCAGGATCGTGGACTGCGCCAGCTCCTTAATCCACGACTGGGAGACTATGCACAACTTCTTCCCACTTGTCTTCATCAAATAACTATGGGGCACGACCATGGCATAGTTCTTTCTATCACTGAGGTTAAAGTCATTGTTCTTCAGGGTTGGGATCTATCCTAACTGGGGTCCAACTATGCGTATCCCCTTCGAGATGTATGCATTGATCAATGTGTACTCAAAGTCACATGGAATACTATCATGGTTAATCGCGCCAGCTAAAGGTGGTATGTAATCTAACAAGACCGACAGGATCTGCTTTGTGTTATCTAGATCGTCGTGGTGCTTGCTTCATTTCTTAGTAGCACGACTAGAACAATGTCCAGTCGAGGGGAATGCTTGCAGTATGCTAGCCGACGATGCTTATATTCCTATAGACATAACTCTCTCAGCCATGAGCTCCATGAGAATATCCTCCACAGATTTATCTAACATGCTAGGTTCACCTAACATTCACACTTGTAATCAAATAGATCGGGTAGGCGAATAGACAAGCAAGGTATTCAGATAGATGGCAAGGTCTATAAATCACAACGTGATACAAAGGATTCTCTATTAGCTTGGATATTCACGGGTGGAAAAAAGTGGTCCCGACGTAGCGTCCAATGGGTTAAATAAACAAGCATCCTAACAGATTCCTCCAACGGGCAGGAATGCATCCATCAATGCGAATTTTTCTGTTGTGGTGTGGTATCAACAATCCATTTGCTCATAACTGTGTTTTCTAGTGGTTCCAGGGAGTCATTATCAAGGATGATTTTAGAGGATAAATTTTGCTCATGGGCTAATTTTCCATGGTTTTTTCAAAAAAAATATTCACCATTCTAAAAATGACTCGCCCAAATTCTATAGGATAAAATTATTTTACCTTAAAATCGCCAAAAATTTATACAAAATACATAAAATACATAGAAATTTGAATATTTTTACAAAAGTATCGCCGAACATTTATAGTTGGCATATGAAGGATTAGTAATATTCGCCAAGGTTTCTATATATTAAAATAAATTTCCATCCTTAAAATCATCCCTGGTCATTATAATGGTCGAGGCGCCTCCAACGGTCATATAGCTTCGTCGTGGAAAAGTCCCATTCTTTGTGTTTCTGATATTCCGACAAGGTTCAAGTTCTGTAGATCTGCCTCTTGCAAAGTCTTCCTTCTATTTTCTGTATCTTTCTGTAGCTTATCTTTCTTCTTATTGAGCTTCCTGGCCTTCTTTCCTGTGATCCGAGCTTCTCTAACAATCTCTGGAATCCTCTTCCCATTTGTATTCTTATTCTCTCCCGGTGAAAGGACTTTGCACTATTGATGTGCTCTTACATATTCTGAGGTTAATGTCCCTTATATTACTAGTTCTGGGGTGGCTATTCTTCTTTCTTGCACGGATAGATTCTTCAAGCCTTCTTGTGTTGTTTCAACTTTGACATCTAATTCTTTGGCCCTCTGTTGCTTCGACTTATCCTCTTGTTCTTCTATTAGTTGCTCTATTTGTCTAGTTATGAAGTCCCTTAGTTATTTCTTTTTATGTTCTGTAGCTTCCTCCTATGTTTTCCTTCTGATTTGATCCTTCTCAATCTAGGTCTTTCCTAATAAAATTGGAAAAGGGGCATTGTTCTCAACAAATATAATAACTTCAAAGTCCTCTTCTTTCGATGTTTCATGAGAAATCATAGGTATATTAGTAACTCTTCCACATAGGGTTATCGTCTTTCCTTTAAACAATCCTATCCTTCCCAATGAAGGTACCATAGTAGGCTTTCCCAAAATTTCCCAAATGATTTTTGGCATAATATTCATGCCTGTTTCTTCGTCCAATACACAATCTATGTCGAAGTATTATATTCTTGTAACTATGCGATGTTTTTCTTTCAAGATTTCTGGTAAATTGATGTCATTGTGATCATCCATTACTTATTTTAGTTGTACTAACATAGTCTCTAACTCTTTCTCTTTATGATTCTCCACCATGCTCTTATCCTCTTGACTTTTTTCAGAGTTTTCTTGTCTCGTGTTCATATTTTGAACTTTAGCAATCATCCTTGGGCAATCCTCAACCTCATGACCAATAGATTTACAACAAAGGAAAATAGGACCTATACCAAGGCATTCCTTAACAAGATGTCCCAGTCTTCTGCAATTATAACATAGTGCCAATCCTGTCTTTCTTTTAAATGAACCCCAACCTCTCTTGTACTGTGCACTGGGATCACAGTGTTGGACCTGCAATCTGCAAAAATTATTTCTAGGTTCCTGCATCCACTTATTAGTCCAAAAATTCTTTCTATGCATAGGAATAACATATCTTTCTTTATTTCTATCAAATATATTTAGATCAATTATTTATTCTAATTGTACCCTAGCGTTCAGACTAGGACAAAATTTATCAAACATACCTAGATTCATGCTTTCAAAGAAAATTTTTCCACTTATCTTACTGTTACTAGAGCACAAAGGTTTAAGATCTTACCTCTTTTATTCAGATTTGGTTTCTTTATTAGCACAGAGCTTCGCAAGTCAATTAGAATACTGCACACTACAAAAAAATATCTACGCATAGAACTTTGTCTTTTCTTCAGTTCCCAACAATCACAGTTTCAGGTCCCGACAATGGAACCATTTGTTGGCACAGGGGAAAACCTAGGGTTCAACACTTTAAAAACGCACTAACAAAACCCTTACTACCGATCATTTTGGCAACACCTAAAAATAAGATGAATTCTCACCCGAGGTAGAGGCAGGGGGGTTGCAGGACTCAGGTGTCTACAACCAAGTTGGAACACAATTCTGTGATTACAACACTCAACAGAGTACTTAGACAACAATATGCATTAGTTCATGAGGCTCATTCACATCGCAGATTAACCCTTATTACCTATCAACGCTTTAACAATCAAGATCAAACACTTATAATAACTTAGCACATAACATTAACTCAGATATAGAACTCATTTACCATTAAGCACTAAGAAACAACATCAGATGCATACATCATACATTATAACAACAACACTAAGTAGATAAACAACATAATTCACATCACACAAATCACATCAAGACACAGGATATACATGGTTCACCCGAGTGTGGGGATACGTCCACCAACGAATTCTTCTTCTTTATTAGTCTTCAATATTCTTACATTCATCTACTCCTGTGCACAAGGCCATAGAGCCAAACTCCACAGAGGATAGGAGATATGTGCACTGTGTGCCAGATCCTCCTTCCCAAAATCAGGTCAAGGCACAAAGCCTCACTCTACATAGTATTTTTTCACAAAGCCATTTACAACCTCTTGCACTAAGCCAACATTACTACTTACAACATATGGTGCACATAGCCCAGCAACCAAGATTCTTACATCGCTTAGCTACTTATTTATACATTTACAAAAAGGCCTAAACATGGGTAAACCCATGGGCTGACATCCCATAACCCCTTTAAATAAACCCTAGTAAACCCTTGGCTGGGTCCACAATTCCATAAAATGAGTGAGATCCCGTGATCTTAACATCACTTGGGCGCTCCATCTTCGACCAGCCTGTCGAAGTCCCACAAGTGGTCAAACAGGACCAATGTTTCCTCAAAACTTGGTTAAGGGCCAACATTCCTCTGCAATCCTATTTTTCTAATAGATATTTCAAGTCTAAATGCTTATTGTGTTAGAGTTTCCCATAATAGGGGCTTATTAGTGTGTTAGTGGTGAGGTGGTTCAAATTTACAAGGTAGTGGGTGAGAGGTTAGATATTTTGAAATTAAGGGGTCGATGTTCTTTATATTAAGGGTGATGATGTTTTTCTCTTTGACTTTTGTTGTTTTCTTCATCTAATCTACACTTAGTTGAGTTTGTATTTTCTATACATTGATTTACCTTGGTTGTGCAAGATTTCATAGGTACTAGAGTGTCATAGGGTATTTTGTGAAGGGATTAGTGGGTTAGAGGTTTCAAGGCTAAAGGGTTAGTGTGTTATAGGTTTTGAGGAAGGGTTTAGGGTTTAAGGGGGAAAGTTGGTCAAGGATTATTGTGTTAAGGGGGTTAGGGATTATGGGTTAGAGGGTTTTAAGATAGTGGGGTGAATTAGTGTTTAGGGTTTAAACCTTATGAAGATGAAACAAATCAATGTTCCAATGGTTAAGAGATAGTGTTTTGAAGGGTTAACACAATGTTAAATGTTTTTAGGTTAAGGGGATATTATGTTACAATTTTATATGAAATGGGTTGAATAGAGTGTTAATGGTGAGAGATTTCTAAATTATGGGGTAGTGGGTTAGTTGGTCAAGGATTAGTGTAGGGTTTAGGGGAGTAAGGGATTTTTTTTAGGGGGTTCAAATTATATATTTGTTAAATATTACTTGGGGAGTAGTGGGTAGTGTTTCATGGGTTATTGTGAATGAGGGTTAGTGGGTTAGGGATTCAAGGTTAAGAGGTTAGTTCGTTAGAGGTTTTGAGTTTAAGGGGTTAAGAGTTAGGGGATTATTTGGTTAAATCTCAATGGGTCAAGGGACATAGGGAGTTGTCACGCATGCCCATTAAGTTGAGTTGTCATGTAGGCCCATTAAGGCTCAATGGAGTCACCCTCCTTTAGTTCAAAATTCAATTTTTATTGCAAATCCCATCCCACATGGATGGGAAAGTTTTATTTTTAGTATTATATAGTACTAAGTGTTTCATACACTTAGTAAGAAACATTAAAGAGAGAATATGGATCTTAGTGGGTCGACCTCCCTTGGAAAATTGCTGAATAAAATAATAATTTTTCATGCCAAGTTAATGTCCACCTCACGCTCAGTCACCATGATGAGTTATCCATTCATTATTCGCCACATGTCATCACCTGATAAGATGTGACATGTCATCGATGATGAGATGCCATGTCTCTTCATGTGATAGTAAAAAACATGCCATGTGTATTCAATAAGAGTGTTCCATGTGTCTTCAATAAAACTATTCCATGTGTCTCCCTCCATAAGCTGCCATATGTCATATTAGTGAGTTGCCATATCAATCCAATTGTAGGCTGCCACTTGTCATATTTTCATAGATCACCATGTGGGAGGGTTTAATTGGTTTGGAATTTAAATAATTTAAAAGGGGTTAAGGTAGGATGTTTAAAGAGGATGAGGAATGTGAGGGGGAGGGATGAGGTGAGGTGAGTCCGAAAGGATTTAGGAAATTTTCTAAGTAGTGGGGGTGGGGGTGGGTGTGAGGTGATGCAATTTTTTCTAAGTGTGGGATATAGCGTTAGAGGAATGGAGGGGTAGGAAAGAAGGATTTTGAAAACAATACTAAGTATAGGAAGAGAGGAAAACGAGATCTAAGAAAATTGGAGAATTATGGAAGGTGCCTTCGAGAGATAGATTTTATGGGTTTTGAACTAGACAGAAATTAAGAATACATTTATGAAAAATTATCCTTATTCCACATGAAAAAGGCACCATTTTCCGCTTAAAATTTAAACCTGGATATCTTGAGCATACAAACTTAGATTTCCTATCCCAAAAATGTGTGGTGACATTGAGACTGGGGACTTCACAATGAACTCATAATAGTTCAAAAAATTTCATCATCCGATATTTTTTATTTTTTATTATTATTCCAGGAGTGGGAACATATAGGTGACCAAATTTTGGTCAACATGTTTATTAGTGTGATAGTGGTAATGTGGATTTGAGTTTGGGGTAATAGGTTTTGGGATATGGGGTTAGTTGGTTAAGGTTTAGTGTAGGTCTTGTTGAAATATTGTAACTATGAAGAAGATTCTAATTATAATTGAGTTATTATTGTATACATCAATCCCCTTTTGTGGATTGATCATGTCGGGACTTATGTATGACCAAATCCCATTTTGTGGATTGGTAAAACCCTAATCAAATGGTGTTAATTGAGAATTCGGCTCCTAGGGCTAATTAAAGTAGTTTTAAACACTAGTTGGAGAAGTCGGCCCTGGCTAATGAAGAGACACAACCCTAGCGCTCGTTAGCTAGTATAAATAAGAGAGGATGGCACCTCATTAGCTCACTCACTCAAGTCACTCATCTATTGTACAAGTTTGAAGGAAGCAATAGTTAGAAGAAGGAGAAGAGACATGCACATTACTTAGTCTTCAATATTCTCTAGTGTTTGGTCTTTTATCTTGGCATTGTATTGGAAATCTATATTGAGGAATTTTATGCTGGGTTTTCTGCCCCATGAGGGTTTCCCAAGATAAAATGTTGTGTACCTTGTGATTTTGTTTATTTAAGTGATCATGCTTATGCTATTATTGTCTAGTAAATTGAAAAGATCTTAATAAAAGCTCTAAATTTAACATGGAATCAGAGCTTGACTGAATAGATCACCTTTCACTGGGTAACCAAAAACGTCACTATTGTCCTACAAGAAAATTAGGGTTTTTTGTTGGAAGGAAATTTCATCCTAAAATCCATCTAGAGAAGTGCACCCTATCCTAGAAAAATCATTAGCATCTTGAGTGCACCTTTTTAGTGGCCAGAGTCTCTAGAAAATGAAACCCTAGTTTTCGCTAGTACTAGAAAACCAAAAAACCAGAAAACCAGGAAACTAGAACCAATATCAGAAGTACCAATCTAGATTTGCGCAGGCTCAATTTGAAGGGGTAAAAATTGGATTTTCTGAAAACAGATTGCACCAGCCTACTCACCTCATCCCATCACACCTCCTGGTAAGTTCATATTTAATTTATGACTATTTTCATTTTTTGTTCATTTTCCCAGATTTAGGTCAATATGTGTGCAAGCAACAAGCTTGTTGACAAGTTAAAAGGTGTGGAAAACTTATTTTCCTAGAAGTATAGTGTAACATACCCATCCTTCCATAGGCTGTGCAATTCCACTACAACTCTTCTCTGTTAACAACTGTAACATACCCAACCTCCCACATGAGGGGAATGCTACACCAAAACACACCTCTTGAAGGATTTGGAAACTCTGATAACAATTAATTAATAAAGAAGCATGGAATATATACATGCAATGATCGAGATTCATACCACACCATAAATACATGCACAACATTAACTAGCAAGCATGCATATTAAGGTATAATCTCATGTATAATAATCTGATAAACAACGAAAATAAATACATAATCCAAGGAAACCATAACAAGGATAACTTATATTTTATAAAAGAAGACACCAACTAGATGTAGACCAAGGAAATTCTACCCAATCGTAGACATTGTTGTTCCAAGTCTCAACAACAGTGTCACCACCGAGTCGGGGATATGAATCCACAAGGACAGTTCCAGAGCATTACTTGGCTTCCCAAACCAGTCAGCACTCAAGCTATCACAAGATTATTGAGCACTCACATCAATCCAAGTACCTAGCTCTCTTCTACCCAACCTGCACCACCCAAGAGAATAGACCTCCATCGTTCTTTGCCATGCAGTCCCTCAGACAGTCCCTCTCCATCTAGGGATCCAATGCAACTGGTCCAGAATCTCCATGCTGGGACTCTGAGGACTCGCATATGTGATCAAATATGGCCACAGGCCAAGCATCTCAGACATGCATGCCTCAGATCATGGTTGGACTACACCAATAATATTTACAACCAACAAAATTGTGGCTGCTCTTCAGCAGTTTATCTTCCTTTCCCAAGCCAAGACACCAAAATGAGGAAAAATAAGTGAGTGAAGGGATGGATAGAATGAAGAATATACGAGAGAGGATGAATAGTGAACAAAACAGGTGAATGAACGCATCAGGTGACTAGCAACAACACCAGAATGGGGACGATAATGAGATTATTTTCCAACATGAGAACGAAGCAACCCCTTCCATAGACTAGGGTTGGGTTTTTGTAATTCATGGGGATCAAGAACCTCTTGGACTTCCCCAAGGAGCTCACATAACTAATTCGCCCCCCCCCCCCCCCC
>ML793035.1:40496-56321 GCA_009831015.1 Picea engelmannii
AAAAAATGGGTAATATAAAATAAATAAGCACTTAGCCCCTCATGGACCCTCTCCTGTGGAATCATAGCCCCCTATAAATCTATTCCTTGTCCGTCTAGTAGCCAATGATGTATTTAATATTAATAATGATCAAAACATTACATTTCTTAGGCACACTAGACTTTTAATAATTGTTTGGGTAGTCTGGCCTTTTAGCAATGTAACCATAGATTATTTAATATGGGGGCTCAAAACCCGAGGTGTTACATCCCCTCCCTCTTATTTTGGCACTGTCCTCAGTGCATATACAAAACATGAAGCAAAATTCCAAAATTTATTCAAAAATATAAGGGTACTATGCTCACATGGCATCTTCATGCTCCCAGGTAACATCTTCAGGACTGTTAAGGACCAAAGAACTGAATACAAAAGAACCACAATAGATATAGAAGAATAATATGCAAAATCTCTTTTATCACTATCAAACCCTTGAGGTAGGGAAAAACATACAATGTATCCTATTATGGAAGGGATCCTCTCCTGTTCACTTGCCTCTTCAAAGGGGCTTCCTCCTATTGAGCTACCACTCAAAATACAATACTTCTCTTTCATTTCTCATTACATTGCTTTCACCCCTTTATATAGTGATACCATCAACTAAGAACATTCTAGAGTATGAATCTTCTAGAAGTAGAACCTTCTAAGAAGTCCTCTTACATTTATTATATCTAACCACCTATTTAGTATATCTAAATACCATAGTGGGACTTATTTAATAATATAGTGGACCTAGTCCACCTTACATTGAATGACCCCCACTACCTCTCTAGCTACCTTACATTCTGTTGGAGCCGCCCCTGTTTTTCTAGCCCTTCACAAGTTTCATTCTCAATGCTTTAAATCTATAAGTGGTTTTCATTTTCCCTCTAAGATATCGATGACCTCTGAAGCTTGATCACGCGAGCAGCGATGATTATTCCACTCTCGAAACAAGTCCCACCTGTTGTAAAATGTTTCCTCTTTCATTCTACTTCGGGGTCTCATAGATCGTATACTACAGCTCGCCAATTCACACGTCCCGAGTCACGAAACAATGAAGTTGTTTTAACTTTCCATTTGAAACCATAACGAGGGTAAAGTTTTTCCCAACTTATGATTAAATGTCATCAGGGTTTCGCGCCTCGGTGATCACCAAACCCAAAAATTTATTTTCATAACCCCGATAGCCGAGAACACGAGTTCCTTATTTGAGTAAGTTATGTCAAGGTTAAGGGTAAAATCTAAACCGTGGTAAAATATTCTCTCGGCATTTCGCCACTCGGCGTTGTCCTTTTTGAAATATTGACCGTCTAAACCCCAACTCGCGAAGTCACGATGCAGTTATAACATGATTAATTAATTACTTAATCCAAGATTATCTTCCCCTTTAATTAAGTCATGTTATCGCGATTTCGCGATTTCGCAGCTCGACATGTAAATCTCCCAGAAACTTATCTTCAAAGCCCCGAGTCTAGATATGGTGAATATAATAATTATAAAATTAATCAAGCCCCAAATGACGATTACCTTTAATTAACCAAAATTGATCTTCGTAGTCTTGGGTGTTAGAGACTCAAAATGTTAAAGGAAAATACCCGATATAACGAGTACCAAAACACTGTTAACATGCGGTAAAACTGAATTAATTAAGCTAAATCAATGAATATCCTGCGCTTTGTTATCTGCACAATTTACGAGGTAGCCTTTTCCTCCATGTGCCAGCTGAGAATTTAAAACAACCAAAATTTATGACATTGATGAGGAAATAGGGTAAATCGATGTATAAGATTGGATTTTTATGGCAGAATTTATTTCCAAATGTGATTTAACAGACTTGTTCTGAAAGGTACTGAGTTTTGAGTATATATCAGAGTTGTATTTCATTATAACAAATGCATTTTCATAGTACGCAGAGCTCACCACTTCTGAGTAAACTGACTTTTGTATGTATATGCAGTTCTATTGCAGAAGAGCTAAAATGCAAGCTTCATCCATGGCTCTGCGAAAATAAGCAAAGGTGAATGTTAAGGTTTTAGGACAAGGCTCAGACAATGTCTTTGTTACTTCACCCCGAAGAATCAACTCGGTCCTGAATTGGTCATATGTTTCATTTATTCTGCAAGCAGAATTGGTGGATTATTTCGACGACTCCGATGATAATGAAAGAGATAATTTAACCACCAAGTACAAAATAGTCGTCCAATCTAGAATGCACAGAGTAGTAGCCAGACCACGGTTGCTTCCATATTATGATATGGTCCGATGGGCATTGGACCATGTGGACATACCAACCAGGACTATCATGAACGAGAAAATAACTTAAAGGGTACTCGAAAAAGGTATGGCCGTCGTTTCCTATTCGTTTGAATTCTTATTCTTTATTAGATTTCGGGCATGCCAAAGATGAGGCAGCAGCCCTGGAAGACCTAAATTTGGTCTCCATCGAATACAAGAAGCATGATCCACAGAGGGTCGTGAGCAATCATTTGGCTAATTGCAGGCTCAAGAGATTTGAGCATGAGAATTCACCCTCAGATGAAAGTTTCCGAGGAGCGAGGTCCTATGAAGAAATTCTAGCCCGGATTCAATCCTTGGAACCTAAGGAAAGAGCCGATGTATTGAAGTTCCAAGAACACTGACGTAGTTGTCTTCCCGCTGTGCTGCGAGGTGAGGATCTAGGTATTTCGGAGACAAAACAAAAGGATGCCGAAGGTTCTAAGAATGCAACTCCCAACTAAGGAAAACACTAGGACGAGGGGGAAAAAACAAAGAATTCGGAAGCAGAGAAAAAGACTCCAGACCCGCCAAAGAAACAGAATCCGAAGACAGAGATAAAGACTCCAGAACCACCAAAGAAGCAGAGTCTAGTCGATACTCCAGGAAAATCGGTGAAACAGATCAGAGAACCCATCACATCAGTCACCCCCTTACAGTCGACGTAGGGAAATATCGGTGAGGGATGGATATTCAATGAAGAGCTGAGGCCCATACGAGTAGAAGAACTCCCTTCGAATGAGTTTTTATTCGATAAAAAGAGAAAGGCAGTAGTGAAAATGGAATTCTATCAAGAAGGAGAGTCGACTGCAAAGAAATATAAAGTCATAACTGATGGAAAAGACAAGAAAAATGAGCAATTCGCCACTGAGATAGTAGGGATGCTAGGAGCCTATGCCTCGGCGAATCAATTTTCAGTTGGGCTCCTAAAAAACCAACTTAAAAAAAATCGCCTAATTAGGACCCTTGAAGCCAGACTGGCCACAACAACAGAGAATGCTAAAGATCAGGTGAGCGTAGGAACAGAGCAGGCCAGGTTGGCCGATAAGAATGAGGTAGAGATGCTCAAAACTAATCTAGAGCAAGCACAGCAGGTGGTCTGGGATGGTCGGATGCAGACAAGCTAGCAGAGGAATTTGATTGAATAGCTGCAGGCTAGGGTGGAGATCGCTGAGAACAGAATGATAGACATCAGGATGTTCAAATCCCAGGTGATCGATATTCGGAGCAGAGTCTCTGCGGCACAACATAATTTGCTCACCAGGGTGGAAGCGATCCGGGACAACTGTCTGTTGGTCAATCAGGTTTTCGAGAACTTATTTGCCAGAGAAAGGGATACCAGAGTGGCTTGGGTCGCCTTCCAGGAGGTGGTGATAGCCATGAACAACAGGGTTTCAACAGGTACTCCCAGGCTCACCATTTTAGAGAAAACCAGAGGAAACATTCTGTTAAAGGAATGGGAGCATAACATCGCCGAAGGCAAGAAGCAAGCCCAAAAGATAACCAAATCCTTGGAGGAGGCCTTTAATTCTATAGATGACGAGCTGTTGGGCATTGCCAGTGGGTGCGATGCCGAGATGCTATTGCAAATGAATGTGGAAAAGATCTTGCTTGATCTAAAGGATAAGGAAGAAAGAGATTCGACCGATATTTCTCAGATGACTATGGTGGACATAGTCCAAGTGGATAAATGCATGATTAAGCCTAGCACACAATTGTGTGCCATCAACATTATAGATGGACAGATGGAAGATAAGCTGCATCAGTTAGCCCGAGAATGTTACTTCTTCGAAGCCAGCTGTCAAGTAGAACCATCGCGGCTAATATCTCAGCTGGTGGAAAGATGTATCTCTTGTACCAAGCTCGCGTAATGACAAACATCTAGCACCAAGTGAGGACAGAGTAGGAGAAATGGAGCGATTGTACTCCTCCCTGTCATAACCAAAATTTTGTGACTATTGAGATTCTACCTTATTTGTAAAATTGTGTAAATATATCACAGAAAGAAATAAACAGGGCTGGACCGTTTTGTGTCGTTTGTAAAAGAGTTTTTTACATTTGAGAGTTAATACAAGCAGATTTGAAGATTCTCAATTCCGTCACGACTGTGTTACAATTTTGCCTCCTTGTATCTCATATTTCATTTCATTTCATATTCTTAAATGATGTGCTTCGTTATAATTTAGTACGACCACTACTATAGCGAATGAATTTTGGTTTTCTGCATTTGTTTACTGTTTTTCCTCTGTACCAGCTATCAGCGGGTGTAAGACCAGTCTGCATTTTCAGGATTCTACACCTATTCTCTGCTACATCGGTTAATTCCTTACATTTTTTCCTCTCCTGTTTATGTGTGATACTCTCCCTTGATAGGAGCCTTACACCATAGACAATCAAGTGTTTTTTCTCCCATCTCACACCTTTATTAAAACATAATACAGTTACAGGAACGAGCATTTGATTTGCATCCATATTTTATTTCTGAAGCCATAAATTCTCTTTTATACGACCAAATTGAGATAACACTTAATCCCTCTCTGAATTTTTTTCCACTTTTACTGTTCCTCCATGACTGTCCCTGTACCAACACAACCCAACATCGAACCCGGACTATCGAACCAAACGCACATTGCCTTAAACCTCTTTGACACAATTCTTAAGACGACAACTAACCGGGACGAACTTTAACGATCATGGGTAGCCATTGAACAAGACATAACTATCCAAGAATAGTTGGAAGCCAGACAACACCAACGAAGAAATATTCCTTAGTTTCCTTTGCCGAAGGTTGACGTTTCTCCCTTCCCCAACTTTTACCCACTTTCGGATTCCTTGACACTGTACTTCTAAGCCTTAAGTACAAACTCAGGAACAACACATTCCATCCCCCTTATGAAAGCATTTTCCTCAACGCTTGATGTACAACATATACCGAGGTCCCATGGATAAGTGTGGACCATAGTGCTGAAGTAGATTAGAGAACCAAGTTCTCATTGAGAAATGGAAGCCACCATGCTGAAGTAGTCCAACCACCATTGTAAACTAGGGTCCCATGTCCAATTTCTCATGTGAACCCCACACAGAAGATATCGACACCCAATAACCAACTGAAAATGATTCTGCCAATACTGACACCTATCATGTGGATCCAAATAAGAATATCCATCCACATAGTGGGAGAGGATCAAAGATGAATCTAGAAGGAACAATACTATTGTAGAATATGCAGACTGGACATTGGTAATTATAACTAGCTCCTGATGTGGGACATTGGTGTTCTCTATAGAAGGTGGAGTAATGTCATCAAATAAAATATGAAAGTGGTTGTCTTCCCAGAAATGACAACTATCCATATACCAATCATCGCAATTGACCTCCAAATCATACCAGGATTATATTTATTGATTATATTCATCCCTGATGTCATCCATAAGAAATCTCTCTTGCATGCTATCCAATGAATCTTGAATACTATGAAAACTATGATTGAGGCCATCTACAAAGTCATCCAATGTGTCATACAATTTGGATTTGAATGCTTCAGTTATTTGTAGAATTTCTTTGAGAGTTTGACAAGAAATATCCATATGATCACCCTATGACAATTTATGAACTCTTCAGTCCCACCCGCATCACAAAAAAATCCAAAAGATAGATCAATAAATTACTACAAAAAATCGTGGCTTTTTTCTGGAAAAACCCTGGAAAACTGCTGAATTTAAAATGCTCATAACTTTACTTCCTAGACTCTGTTTCGGTTGATTTCTTTTTTGAAATTGGGTATTTTTCCAAGAGGAATTGAAATACCAATGGTTTTTTTGCCAAATTCAGCTCATAAATCTTCATATATGAACCTTAAGTGTGTCTCCCTCTTTTTCTTCCCTAGAACAATTATGCAAAAAAGAGAAAAACTTTCTTCCCTTCTTTGGCCAAGGAAAGTGCTCTGATACCAATTGTTAAGGACCAAAGAACTGAATACAAAATCAGCACAATAGATATAGAATAAGAATATGAAAAATATATTTTATTACTATCAAACCCTTGAGGTAGGGAAACACCATACAATGGATCCTATTATGGAAAGGATCCTCTCCTGTTCACTTGCCTCTTCGAGGGGGCTTCCTCCTATTGAGCTACCACTCAAAACATAATACTTCTCTTCGCATCCCATTACATTGCTTGAACCCCTTTATATAGTGCTACCATCACCTAAGAACATTCTAGAGGAGGAATCTTCTAGAAGTAGAACCTTCTAAGAAGTCCTCTTACATTTATTATATCTAACTACCCATTTATTATATCTAACTATCATAGTGAGCCTTATTTAATAATATACTAGACCTAGTCCACCTTACATTGAATGGCCTCCACTATTATCACTATGGGACATCTGGGCCTCCCCACTACCTCTCTAGCTACCTTATAAGGAGCGTAGTAGGTCCACTGAACTTTTACCATCTTTATAACTCAATTCTAGAGCATTTTGACTTTTTTGTCCAATATTCGCACTGACTTGAATTGAAAGCATCCCTCTGTCTCTACCTGAATTAGATGCCAATAAACAACATGGTCAGTATCATATACATATTTATTTAGAAAAGAGACATGAAACACATTATGCACTTTCATGGAAACATGCAATGCAAGGATGTATGCAACTGGCCCTATTATGTCCAATATCTCAAATGGACCATAATATCTGACTGCCAACTTTGTACAATTGCCCAACTTCAAAGAGCTCTTCTTGGGATTTAATTTCAACAACACATGCTCTCCTACTTTAAATTCTCTTACTGTTGTATTCTTGTTGGCATAAACCTTCTTTCTATCTTGAGCTCCCTTTAAATTATTCTTAATCTTAACCATCTGGTCTTCCATTTCCTTGAGCAAATCTGGCCCAAGTACCACTCTATCTGTCGAGTTGTTCCAACTTATTGGAGTACTACAATGTATACCATACAAATATTCAAGTGGGATCATCATCAATGAAGCTTTATACCCATTATTATAGGAAAACTCAACCAAGTGCATATAATCTTCCCACTTAGATGGCTTATCCATCACATACATTCTTAACATGTATTCAATTACTCGATTGATCCTCACTGTCTGCCCATCTGACTGCAGATGGTATGCTGTGATAAAGTTCATATTTGTGCCAAATCCTTTGAATAATCCTTTCCATAAATTTGAATTAAAATTATTGTCTCTGTCTGAGACAATTATCCTAGGTATCCCATGCAACCTAGTAATTTCCTTCATGTAAATTTTGACAATGCTATCTGTTGTATGAGTTGTTTTTACAGGAAAAAAATGAGAATCCTTTGTCAATATATCAATCAATACCATGATGGAATCATGTTGTCTTGTTGTAACTTCCCATTTCTTCTCTGGAATTGGTAATGGTTGTAGAAATCCCACTGAGTGTCTACGCTCATCCTTCACTTTCTGACATTCCATACACCTGGGGATGTAATCAACAACATCCTTTATCATTCCCGACCAAAAAAATTGGCTTCTTACTGCTGTAATTGTTTTTTGGTAATTGAGATATCTAGCATATGGAACACTATGCATTTCCTTTAATACCAAATTCCTAAGTTCTCCAGAACTAGGAACATACATTCTATTTTTATTCATAAGTAATACATCTTCCTTCATCTCATACTCTTTCATTTTCTTTTGTACATATCCTCACTGTAAGTTTTCCTTTACCTATAGGTAATGCTAATCTATAAAAAAAACACATAAAATTTTACTCTTCAAGTCTTATTGATGCATACTGATAGTTGTAGCATGCATGATATGCACTCTTGTACTAAGTGCATTGAAAAAATTATTTTCTTTTCCTTTGATATGCGTGATATCAAAGTCGTATTCACTTAAAAATTCCAGCCATCTTGTTTTCCTGGCATTCAAAGTTGGTAGTTAAAAAATATACTCTAGACCATTGTGGTCCATTCTTAATTCAAATATCTTTCCCATGATATAATGCCTCCACATCTTCAATGCATGAACAATGGAAGAAAGCTCCAAGTCTCGCATGACATAGTTCTCATGCTCCTTAATCTTTCTAGACTCATAAAAAATGGCATGTCCATTTTGAGTGAGGAATACACCAAGTCCTTCCTTGCACGGATCTATGAATACCACAAAATTCTCATTTGGGTCAACAATCTTCAAAATAGGTGCACTAGTAAGTAATTCCTTCAGTGAATTAAAATTTTTTTCACACTTAGGTGTCCATTCAAATTTAATTCCCTTCTAAGTAATTCCTTCAGTGAATTAAAATTTTCTTCACACTCAGGTGTCCATTCAAATTTAATTCCCTTCTTTTTCAAATAAGTGATGGGATGAGAAATATTAGAGAACCCTACTATAAACCTTCTATAGTAACTAGCTAACCCCAGAAAATATATGACTTCTGAAACATTCCTAGGTGTTGGCCTTCCTCTAATGGCTTCAATCTTCTTAGGGTCTACTGCTATACCTTGTTCTGAAATAATGTGCCCCAAGTAATGGATATGTTCTTGATAAAAATAACACTTACTCATCTTGGAATACAATTGATGTTCTCTCAGCACTTGCAATACCAGTCTTAGGTGATGTTCATGCTCTTCTTTAGACTTAGAATAAACAAGTATGTCATCCAGGAATACTATGAAAAGCTTATCCAAGTAATTTCTGAATATGCCATTCATTAAGAAGATAAAGACAATTGGTGCAATGGTTAGTCCAAATGGAACCACTACAAATTCGTAATGCCCATACCTAGTTCTAAAGGTTTTCTTATGGATGCCTTCTTCCCTGATTCTTATCTGATGGTATCCTGATATCTGTTGGAAAAATAGGAATGCAGAGCAATACAATAAAATAAATGCGGAAATAAAACACACAAGATACAAAATACAATAGAGACAAAGATATACGTGGTTCACCCAGTGTGAGATACGTCCACCAGGGATGATTTTCAGGATGAGAATTTATTTTCAAATGTAGAAACCTTGGCGAATCTTACTAATCCTTCATATACCAACTATAAATAATTAGCGATATTTTTGTAAAAATATTCAAATTTCTAAGGATTTTATATTGTTTTTATAAAATTTTGGTGATTTTTAAGGTAAAATAATTTTATCCTATCGAATTTGGGCGAATCATTTTTAAAATAGCGAATGTCATTTCTAGAAAAACCTTGGAAAATTAGCCCATGAGAGAAATTTAGCTCCTAAAATCATCCCTGACGTCCACCAGAGAAATTTCTAGGTCCTTCCTTTATTATTATCCAACAAATGAAGGGATACAACCTATAACACACCCATTGCAACTTCCTCTTATTTCTCTCACAGTCTCCTCACTCAAAATACAATATTCACAATCATGCATAGTCACAATACATTTCCTTCATAAAAGAGGGTTGCCTTCTAGGGATAAAAACCCTAACATAAATTCTACCATCAGATCTGTGACCTTATAATGAATATCCCAGATTTACTATGAAATTACAATATACATTTACAAAGAAATTTTTCCTTCTGGGGACTGCTTGCCCCGAGACACCCAAGCCAGGGGGTTGGACCCCGGAGAGGGTAACCCCCCTTTGCACTCCTCTACGTAGAGAAGTGTACATTCTTCGAGGGTGTAATGTATTCATGGGGTATAAACATGACTGAAAACAAAGACCACTGAATCAGGAAGATAATCAGGCTCCACAAGCAACAATGTCCCACTTGGAGACCGGTCTCAACAACTCCACCGCTATTGTATATGTTGGACTATGATCCTTCTTAGACCTGGAAAATTTCTCATATTCATCTTCATTCTTGAAGACCAACTGAAACTGAGTAGGAACTAAGTCCATCTGCAGGATTCTGGCTAGTGTGTATCTTTTCCAACTTCAAATGTCCATCTTCCAAGATGGATCGTATGAAATGGTACCTGAAATGTATATGATTATTCTTCTAATGGAAGGCTGAGTTATTTGCAAGATGAATGGAACTTTCACTATCATAGTACAACCTTCTATTCTCATACTTCTTTCCCAATTCCTCCATAAACCTCTATAACCAAATAGTTTCTTTACTAGCCTCTGTAGCAACAACATACTCTACCTCTATTGTTGAAAGTGAAACAACCTTTTACATTTTTTAAATACAACTTGTTTTTGTTCCATCTATAGTAAAAACATACCACATGGTGTTCCTCCTACTATCTTTATCACCTGCCATATCTGAATCAACATATCCCTATAGAAAAATGTCTAAACCTCCAAAACATAATGCATGAGTAGTAGTACCTCTCAAATACTCGAGAATCCACTTTACTGCCTCCCAATATTTTTTACCTGGATTGTTCATATACCTGCTCACAACTCCCATTGCATGTGAAATATCAGATCTTGTGAAAACAATCACATACATCAAGTTGCTTATTGTTGATGAATAAGGGACCCTGGACATGTATTATATCTCCTCATGTGTCTTGGGACACATTTCCTTAGTTAATTTGAAATGTTTGGCCAAAGGTTTACTAACTGGTTTTGCATTCAACATTCTAAACCTCTCCAACACCTTCTCTATGTACTCACCTTGAGACAATGCCAGTTTTCAATTTTTCCTATCTCTTGTTATTCTCATACCAAGGATTTTCTTTGCAGCACCAAAAGCTTCATTGCAAATGAATTAGCTAATTTATTCTTGAGCACATTTATATCCTGCATATTAGACCCCACAACAAGAATGTAATCTACATACAATAGCAAGATAATATAGCTTCCATTTTCTCTCCTTTTAAAATAAACATAGTGCTCAGAACGACATCTACTATAACCTTGTTTTGTCATAAATCTATCAAACTTTAAATACCACTGCCTTGGAGATTTCTTTAGGCCATACAATCTCTTCTTCAACATGCATACTAAATTCTCCTTCCCTTCGACCTCATACCCTTGTGGATGTTTCATATAAATCGCTTCCTCCAAATCCCCATGGAGAAAATTTGTTTTTACATCTAACTGTTCAAGATGCAAATATTCTACTAACATGAGAAAATATTAGAATTCATTTTAATAACATGAGAAAATATTTCATCAAAATCTATAATGTTATTTTGTGAAAACCCCTTTACAACAAGTCTATCCTTGTACCTCTTTTTTTCTCCATCTTCTTCCTTCAACTTGTAAACCCATTTATTATGTAATGCTCTTTTTTCTACAGGCAACTGAACCAAATTCCAAGTTTGGTTTTTTACCAGGGAATCCATTTCCTCTTTCATTCCTTTCTCCCACTTTTTTTTAGTTTCTATCTGCATTACCTCTTCATAAAATTCTAGTTCACCAGAATCAGTCAACAATAAATAATACAATGAAGGAGAGTATTATTCAGGGGGCATACTTAGCCTGGTAGATATTCTAAAAATACTTGCAGAAGTTTGAGGTACCTACTGATCCCGTTGTTTTACATTTTGAGTTTTTGGTACCTTTGGAATTTCTTTTTCATTGATCTCATCAAGCACTGTGTATTCTGGTTTTTGTTTTTCCTATTTCTTTCCCTACAATTGATATTTGTACATGACGTTCTCATTGAATATGACATCTTCACTCCTAATGATTTTTTTTATTTTCATAATCTCATAAGCGATAACCAAAATCATTAACACTGTATCCAATAAAGGTACACTTCTTGGATTTTTACTCAAGATTTGTTCCATTTTCTTTATCAATATGGACACATGATTCACAACTGAAAGTATTCAAAAAAGAATAGTTTACCTTTCTACCTATCCATGCCTCCTCTATAATTCTACCATACAAAGAGATTGAAGGTCCTCTGTTTATTAAGTAAACAAGAGTATCTACAACATCTTCCCAAAACTATAAGGGAAAACCAACATGCAATCTCATACTCCTTGCACGCTCCACGATTGTCATGTTCATCCTTTCTTACAAACCATTTTCTTGTGGTATTCCTGGAACTATATTCTCTCTACAAATCCCATTGTATGAATGATAATCATCAAACTTCTTGCTGCAATATTCACCTCTATTGTCTGATCTAAGACACTTCAACCTTTTTCCTATCTCATTCTCAACCAAATATTTCCATTGCTTAAAAGTATAAAAAAAATTAGATTTTTGTCGAATGCAATAAACCCAATTTTTTCTAGTTGCATCATCAATAAAAGTAACATAATAACGAGAGCCACCAAGAGATGATACATGAGCTGGTCCCCATACATCTGTATGCACAAGCTCTAACTTTTCACTCTTCTTTTCTTTTCTGACTCTGAGAAATCTGGCTCTCTTTTGTTTTTCATAAACACAATGCTCACAGAAATCCAAATCAATTTGTTTAATACCTGGAAATAAATTTCTTTTGTGAAGTATCTGCATCCCCTTCTCACTCATGTGTCTAAGCCTATGATGCCACATTGTTGTATCCACTCCTGTAGAATCTAAAGAGATAGAAGAGTCAGTATTACCAGTACATAAATACAATGTGCCTACATTCTCTCCTTTTGCTATCACCAATGATCCTTTGGTGACCTTCCACACCTTATCTATAAATATGGATATACAACCTTCACTTTCCAACTGCCCTTTTGAAATTATATTTTTCCTTAGATATGGAACATGTCTTACCTCTTTCAACAACCATTGGTTTCCATTGATTTTCTTTATTTTTACCTATCCCATTCCAAAAATCTTGCATGGTGCATCATCACCCAAATGAACTTGTCCAAAATCACCTTGAACATAATCTAGAAAATGTTTCCTATGGGGTGTGGCATGAAATGAAGCCCTTGAATCTACTACCCAAGACTCAGAAATATTATCTACGGAAAGAATCAAAGCATCTTGTAACACATCACTTGTTACATTCGCTTCCTAATTTTTCTCCTCCTGTCCATCTATTTGTTTCTTTGGAGCTCTGCAATATTTCTTCAGATGTCCTTTCTTCCCACAATTCCAAAGCTCTATCTTTCCAAATATGGATTTGGATCCTCCCTTCCTATAATTCCCATGGTTCCCTCATCCCTTTCCTCTATCCTTTTGTCTTCCCCTGTTCTCCATGTTTAACGCATTACTTGATGTCTCACATGTGCTTTTCTATCACATTTCCTCACTAAGGATAACACCAACAACATCATCAAATTTTAAATTATTTGAACCAAAGACAAAGTTACTTATATCCACGACCAAGTTGTTCCATCTTTTTGGCAATGAGCACAAGATTAGAAGAGCCCTGACCTCATCATCAAATTCCACTTTTAAAGAAATTAGTTGATTAGTAACCATATTAAATTCATTTAAATGATATGCAACATACCCACCTTCTGACATATTCATATTAAATAATCTCTTCATTAGAAATACCTTATTAGACACTGAGGTTTTTTCATGCAGTTTAGCCAATGCGTCCATCATCTCCTTCATTGTCTTTTATTTTGAAATATTGAAAGCCATTGACGCTGCCAGTCTCAACCATATCATTCCTAGTGCCCTTTTGTCAAGAACCTCCCATTCTTCATCCTTCATGGTCATTGGTTTCTTTGCTATTCCACCCAATGGTAGGAATAGGTCCTTCTGATATAAATAATATTCCATATTGATCTTCCATAACTAGTAGTTTTGGCTGCTAAATTTCTCGACCCTAAAATTTCCATCTTCCGCCATTGCTCCCACTTGAACCAGGTACCCTCTTTTCCTACGAGTTACCTTTCACTCTGATACCAACTATTGGAAAAATAGGATCGTGGAGAAATAAAATAAAACATATGTGGAAATAAAACACAAAAGATACACAATGCAATAGAGACACAAATATATGTGGTTCACCCAATTTGGTCTACGTCCACCAGAGAAATCGCTAGGTCCTTCCTTTATTATTATCCATCAAATGAAGGGATACAACCTACAACACACCCAATGTAACTTTCTTTTCTTTCTCTCACAGTCTCCTCAGTCAGAATACAATATTCAAAATCATACATAGTTGAAATACATTTTCCTTATAAAAGAGGGTTTCATTCTAGGGAAAAAACCCTAACATAACTTCTACCATCAGATCTGCGACCTTATAATGAATGGTCTAGATTTACTATGAAATTACAATATACATTTACAAGGCAATTTTTCCTTCGGGGGCTTCGCCCTTGAACCCTTGCCAAGGGCCTGCTTGCCCCTGAACCCCACAGAGGCGGTAACCCCCCTCTTCACTCCCCCACATGGAGGAGTGTACATTCTTTTGGGGTGTAAAGTATTCATGGGGTATAAAAACAGATGAAAAAAAAGACATCTGAATCAAGAAGATAATCAGGCTCCAAAACCAACAATATCAAGTCTATATTTGAAAATATATTTTCTCCTGTTAGTTGATCAAAGAGGTCATCAATTATGGGTAGAAGATACTTGTTTTTCACAGTGGACTTATTCGACTATCTAAATTTGATACACAACCTCAACGTTCCATCCTTCTTTTTGATGGAAAGAAAAGAAAGTTACATCCTTTCTTCAACAATTCCTCCAACTGCATTTGTAATTATTTTAACTTGGGCGTACTCATTCTATATTGTGTTTTTGATGCTAGGGAAGCTCCTGGAACTATATCAATAGAGAAATATATCTCCCTTTTTTTTGGCAACTCTGGTATTTCTTTGAATACATCCTTGAATTCTTGTGGTATCGAGAAATCCTCAAGGCTTGGCTCCTTTTTATCTTTTGGCTCCTCCACATGGGTTGCATACAATTGAAATCCTTTTTTGAAACATCTCTTCAGTTGTAAGGATGAAATATCCCTTATATAGATGGGTCCTAGAAATCCTTTCACAATGCTTTGTTTTCCATCTCCATCAAGACATGTAAATGTCTTGCTATGACAATTTAGGACAACAGGATGCTTGTCCAACCAATCCATTCCAATTAGAATATCATAAGACCCCAATGGTATGATATTTATATCAAAACTAGTATTCAAACCATTAAGACTTATGGAACAACTTCTAACCATCTCATGGATTCTCCTTTTGGTTCTAGTGGCTAGTTTAACCAAACTTGATTTTCCAAGATTATTTTTCTCCAAATGTAAACTATCCACTATTTTAGGATCAATGTAACAATGACTTTCTCTTGAATCAATTAGAATAACAACAGGAAAATTTATGATCTTACCTTATGTTGATTATTTGGGTTGGTTTTCATTAATGTCAATCTTTGAAGAAAGTTTGGTAGAAAATTTCGGTAGCACAAAGGTTTGGGTAATGGACCGAAGTTTGTTTGATGGATAATGGTACAAGTTTTGGTATATTTGTAGGTAAGACTATTCCATATGGATAGTACATGTCATTCCATTTCTGGTGGTATGTGGAACATCACATAACTCCTCATGGTTAGAGAGTTATTTCCATGTGAAGTTGGAGAACCCTCATGAGTCATCTAGAAGCCCCAAAAGGTCAAAGTAGTCAAAGTGGTTTAAGAGATTTTAGGAGGTAAATAATAAAGTGAAGTGATGAGTGTACTATAAGTCAAAGTGAATA
>ML793035.1:70307-86339 GCA_009831015.1 Picea engelmannii
TGGACCCAAATTTGTTTGATGGATAATGGTATGAGTTTTGATATATTTTTATGTAGTAGTATTCTATATGGATATTACATGTCATGGAATTTCTGGTGGTATGTAGAACATCACATAACTCCTCACCGTTTGAGAGTTATGGCCGTACGAAGTTGGGGGACCCTCACATGTCATCTAGAAGCCCCAAAGGGTCAGAGTAGTCAACGTGGTTTAAGATATTTTAGAAGGTAAATAATAAAGTGAAGTGATGATTGTACTATAATTCAAAGTGAATACAAAATAAATTATTTAAATAATAAATTTAATGGAGAAATTAGAAGCGGGTTAACCCTAAAATAAGGAAAGTGGGCAAAGTGACCTAGAAGATGTTTTTAAGGAAGCTACTTGGAGAGTATAAATAAGAGGCAAGACTATCTCATTTTAGATCAAAATTGAGAATATTGAATAGATATAGGTGTCTGAGATAACCAAAGGATATCTAAGCCAAATTTCTGAGGGAAGGTGAAGAAAAGAAGGCTGGAATTCAAGGAAGGATAAATTCTTTTGATGACGCTTTCTAAGGTATGTTATTTACAGGTCATCTCACCATTTTCACAATAACATTTTTTCTAGAATGCTTCAGACCGTGAAATTTATTTTCCATTTAGACAAAATATCCAAGTATCTGTGGTAAAATATTCAACTTGTGGGTGGTTGTATTTTTTGAGTTACACTCTGTGGAAAATAGGGGTTGTGGCTAGTCCTGAAACTAGTCTAAAACAGGTGTTTCAGGTAAAAACGTCATAACATATTCATAACAGATCGAAATTCCATAAGACCAATTTTTTTGGCTATATTATAGTCTTTAGTATGCTATATTATAGTTTCCGATCAATTCAACAAACATTCTATGCGGGGCACGCTCTACAAGGTCACTCTCTAGAATAAGCCAGAATTCAACAAGGTATGCCATTTTTTCTTTAACCCTTTTTATAATAGGTTTGAAGTAGTGAAACCTGGAGGAATTGCATAAAACACATTGAATAAAATTGTGTATCAGTTTCAGAGATTTATTCATTACAGGTACAAAGTTATGATTATTTCAATTTAGGGTTGTTGACTAATCCAAAACTAGTCATGTGAGACACCAGGTCTATTACAGAGTTATAAATCATATTTTTATGATGAAATTGATGAGGTATTTTGGTTAAGGTACATGTTGGATACATGTTTGAGACAAGCAGTTGATGAGTTTTCACATACATGAGGTGTATAGTTGATGATGTTGGTACATATTAATGAGTCATAGTTGATGAGTAGTTGAAACACGATTGGTACATACTTGGTACATGGTTGGTTGCACTTGTTTATGGTACAAGTTGATTACAGGTTGTTTGGTACAGGTTGGTGCATGGTTTATGCACTTGTTTATGGTACAGGTTGATTAAAAGTTGAGGTATAGGTTGATGTTGGTTGATGTATGGTTCAGGTTTATTGGTACAGTTTTACAGTGGTATATCTCACAGTGATAGTCTGACAGTGGTTCCATCATTCTACTTCTACTTTAGGGCGGTTGGACAGGGCAAGGACAGGTGGTTGTAGCCACCTTTCAGTTGTAGCCAGAGAACATAGGGGGTTGTAGCCTCCTTCTAGTTGTAGCTAGATAATTGGGGAGTTGGAGCTTTCCTCAGGTTGTATCTTGAGAAACTAGGGGGTTGGAGCCTCCTTCCAATTACATCTGGAAAACAAAAGAAGTTTGTGCTTCCAATAAATGTAATTCTTCAAGACATATAAGAAAAAGAATTCCGTGGTTTTCTCCCGATTTGGGTTTCCACGTAAAACACTGGTGTACTATGTATGATTTTTCATTTTTTCATTTCTTATTACTGGATGATAATTCTATATTGACATAACAATTGGTTTATTTGGTTAAAAAGAATTATTTCTCTATTACTGATTCACCCCCCCTCTCAGTAATCCAACAAATACACCTCAAAAGAATTTGTAAGATTTTGCAGGGATGCCGGGATTAAGAGGGAGCTCACCACTCCCTACAATCCTAAAACAAATGGTGTAGTGGAAAGAAAGAATAGAACTATAATGGAAGCAGTGAAGACTATGATCCACGATCAAGACCTTTCAATGCACTTATGGGATAAAGTAGCAAGAACAAGAGTGTATGTCCAAAATAGACTATCCCATAGTGCACTTGGATTCAAAACCCCAAAATAAATGTTATCTAGAAAGAATATAGAAGTACGTCATCTCAATATATTTGGTTTTCTAGTGGTTGTACACATTATGAAAGAAAGAAGAACCAAGATGGAATCTTCAGGAAAGAAGGGAATTTTTTTTGGATACTATGAGGTCTCTACGGCCTTCAGAATTTACATACCAGGTTACCATCATATTGAGATCAAAAGAGATGTAACCTTTGATGAAGATGCATCACTCAATAAATGAAGGAGATTCCAACTTTAAGAAGCATATGAAGAAGAAAAAGAAACTGTAGCTCCCATAGTTTCAAAACCAGTGAGGGAAGTTGCAGTTTACCCCGATGATGAGATTCCACAAGATCATGATATAACAAAATCTCAAGAACCTCCCCAACTAACGACATCTCACAAGAGAAAACCATCTTGGGCAAGGGAACTTATTCAATATGGAGAGAATTATGGTTCCCCATAAGTAACCATGAGAGAAGTCAAGAAACGTAAGCCATTCTCCAGTTATATGGATTTGATGTGTGATCTCATAGTAAAGGAACCTACTTGGTTTGGAGAAGTTGTTCATAAGAAAGAATGGGAAGATTCCATTATAGAAGAATATCAATACATTTTAAAGAATGATGTATGGGAAATGGTTCCCAGACCGAAGGACAAAGATGTGGTATCTTCCAAATGGTTATACAAAATAAAACATGTTGTAGATGGAAGTATTGAAAAACATAAAGAAAGGTTTGTAGCTCATGGATTTTCTCAAAAGGAAGGCACTGATTATGAAGAGATGTTTGCTCCTGTATCCAGACACACTTCTATTAGAACCATAATAGATCTTGCAGCCAATATGAAGTGGAATTTACACCAGATGGATGTGAAAACAACCTTCTTGTTGGCCCTTGACCAATTTTTGAGGAAACATTGGTCGTGTTTGACCACTCTTGGGACTTTGACATGCTGGTTGAAGATGGAGTGCCTAGGCAAAGAGAAGATCGTGGGATATTACTTGTTTTGTAGATCCAACAAGGGGTTCATTAGGGTTTTGTATTAGGGTTTTGGGATGTCGAACCATGGGTTTACCCATGATTAGGCCTTGTTGTAATTGTATAAATAAGTAGTAGCTAAGCAATGTAGATGGAAATTGTCTTAGTGCATGACTACTAGTAAGGTTGGCTATGTGAAAAGAGTATGTTCTTTTTAGTGCAAGAGATTGTAAGTTTCTTGGTGCAATATGGTTGTGTAATGTAAGGCTTTGTGCGAACAGACTTTGTAGGAGTTGGCTCTATGCCTTGACATAGTTTTGGGAAGGAGGATCTAGTGCACATCTTTCAGATCTCCTGTCCTCTACGTAGTTAGCCTCTGTGGCTTTGTGCACAGAAGAAGATGAATGTAAGGAGATTGGAGACTAATAAAGAAGAAGAAGAAGTTGGTGGATGTAGCCGCACACTGGGGTGAACCATGTATATCTTGTGTCTTGATATGCTTTGTGCGATGTTTCTTACGTGATTATTTTCTTAGTGCCATTGATGTTATATATAATGAATGTATATGATGTTGTAGCTTAGTGATTAATGATGTGAATGAATGCTAGATATGAGTTAGTGATATGAGCTACGTGATGGAAAGTACTCCATCTATATTTTCACTGTGTTGATCTGTAATAAGGGTTTAACCTATGATGTGAATAAGGTTCAAGAAATAATGAATATTGTGGCTAAGTTCTCTATTAAGTGTTGTAATAACAAATCTTTGTCATATCTTGGTTATAGACACCTGAGTCCTACAACCATCCCTGCCTCTACCTCAGGTGAGACTTCATCTGCTCTGTAGGTGTTGCTAAAAGGGCCGATAGTTAGGGTTTTGTTGGTGTGTTGTTGAAGAATTGAACCCTGGGTCTGCCCCTGTGCCAACAAATGGTTCTGTTGTCAGGACCTAAAAATGTGATTGCTAGGATTTGAAGAAAATAGAAATCTCTATGCATAGATCTATTGCTGTAGTGCACATTATTCTACTTGACTTGAGAAGCTCTGTGCTAAAAAAGAAACCAAATATGAAAGGAGGTAAGATCTTAAATCTTTGAGCTCTGGTAAAGGTAAGATAAGTGGAAATTTTTTCCTCGAAAGTATGAATCTAGGTATGTTTGATAGATTTTGTTCTAGCTTGAATGTTAGGGCCTAGATAGAAGAAAGAGTTGATCTAAATAAATTTGATAGAAATAAAGAAAAATATGTTATTCCTCTGCATAGAAAAAAATTGTGGACTAATAAGTGGATGCGGGAACCTAGAAAGATTTTTTGCAGATTGCAGGTACAACGATGTGATCCCATTTCACAATACAGAAAAGACTGGGGATCATTTAAAATAAAGAGAGGAATGAAACTATGTTATAATTACAGGATACTGGGACATCTTGCTAAGGAATGCGTGGGTACAAGTCCTATTTGTCTTTGTTGTACAACCATTGATCATGAGGTTGAGGACTGTCCAAGAATGATTGCTAAAGTTGAAAAGATGAACATGAGAAAAGAAAACTATGAAGAAGGTAAAGAAACTAAGGATCTATTAGATAACCAGAAAGATAAAGAATCAGAGAAAGCTCAGACTATATTAGTACATTTAAAATAAGAAATGGATGATCACATAGACATCAATTTACCAGAGATCCTGAAAGAAAAACAATGCATAGTTTAAAAAATTGAATACTTTGACATAGACTGTGTATTTGATGAAGAAACACATGTGAACATTTTTCTAGAACACACTTGGGAAATTTTGGGAAAGCCTGCTATGATACCTTCATTGGGAAGGATAGGCTTGTTTAAAGGAAATATGATAACCCCATGTGGAAAATTTACTAATATACCTATGATTGTTCATGAGACATCGACCGAAGAAGAATTTAAAGTCATTAAATTTATTGAGAACAATGCCCCTTGTCCACTTTTATTGGGAAAGACTTGGATTGAGAAGGATGAGATCAAAAGGAAAGCAGAGGAGGAAGCCATAGAAAATAAAAAACAAGAACTAAGGGATTTCATACCACGAAGGATAGATCAACTGATAGAAGAAAGAGAAGTTGATTTAAAGCAGTAGAATGAAAGAGAAGTAGTTGTCGACTTTGAAAGAGGGAAAGAAGGGTTGAAGGACCTATCCATGCAAGAAAAAAGTATTTCCATCTAGGAACTAGTAAGCAAAGAGGTATTATCTATGAACCCTTTGAAACAACATCAACAACACAAAGTCACTCTGCTAAGAATAGATAAGAATAAGATTGGAAAGAGGAATCCAGAGACCGAAGTCACAAGAAATAAGATAAGGAAGCTCAGTAAGAAGAAATCCAAATTAGAAAAACTACAACAAGTTACAGAAAAGACTTCACAGGAGACAAATCTGCAGAACTTGAACCTCATCAGAATAGCATAACCATGCAGAATGATACTTCTCCATGATGAAGTGATATGATCATTGGAGGCACCCCGACCGTTAGAATAACGCTGTAGAATGACTAGAAACACAATTATTTCTGGAAAGATCACCATTGGACAGTTGAGACCACGCCATAATGGATGGATTTCTATTGATTGAGGCATTCCTACCCGTTGGAGGAATCCATTACGTCGTTTATTATTTAACCCATCGGACACTGTGTCGGGACCACTTTTTGCAAACTGTGATATCCAAGATAATAGAAAACCTACTATATCACGCTGTTCTTTCTAGACCTTGGCATCCAATTGAGTACCTTGCTTGTTCGTTCGCCTACCCGATTTATTTTATTACAAGTGTGAATGTCGGGTGAACATAACGTGTTAGAGAAGTCTGTGGAGGAAATAATTGTACACCTCATGACTGAGAGATTCATGTATGTGGGAATACATGCATTGTAGACCGATGGATTGCAAGCATCCCCATCGACTGGACGACGTTCTAGCCACACTACTAAGAAGCGAAGCAAGCACCATGACAATCTGGCTAACGTCAAGTAGATTGCGTTGGTCTTGCTAGAATACATACCACCTTTGGTTGGCATGGTGAACCGCAACAACATCCCATGGGATTTCGAGTATATGTTGATCACTACATACATCCTAAAGGGGATACGCATAGTTGGACCCCAGTTAGGACATATCCTAGCACTGAAGAAAAACAACTTCAACCTTAGAGACAGGAAGAAATATGTGATCCTTGCATCACATAGGTATTTGATGAAGATGACTGGGAAGAAGTCACGCATAGTCTCCTAGCTGTGGATAAAGGAGATTTTGCAATCAATGATCCTAAATGTAATGAATATCCCCCACTTCGGTCGACATCAAGAGGTTAAAACTTGCATTAAAATCCTCTGGTCGTGCTACCATGGAGGGTATCTTTGGCTCAATAGACACGTTACTGTGGATTCGATGCTAATCTATCTCATCACAGGACTGAGCATGCAGGGACCAAACCCTCAAAATTTCTATCCAAGGAAGGCTGTAGATCTCTCCCTGGCACAGAGCATAAAGGAATACTATGGCGATGTAGAGAAGGGAAGGGGAGGCTACAAGGTAGCCTCCATCCAATATGGCGTAGTGTGCCTATCTTGTCAGCTTATAGCTGGTAAGCTCGTCAGAAATAACCATCCGACACAGGTCACTGGATTTGTAGTAGACCTCGGAGGGAAGTGCGTAGAAGGCATGCAAATGAACTGGGCAAGCTACCTCATCAACGAGTTGGAGAAGGAATGTCGCGAAGCATAAGATCAGGGATATGAGTTTCATTTCAGTTGGCTACTGGTACTGATATCCTTCTTCACTTGGAAGATGCTGGAAGGAGTGACATTCCCAAAATTTGAGCCATCGGAGCCATTGGACGCAAGGTTCTCTACCTTGTGGTATACAAATGATATGGTGAAGTAGTGGAAATAGAAGACGGTGTTCCATGCTTACTACCTACGGCTGAAGCATGCTATTGAAGCATTCCCATGAATGACACCCAACACTTTTCATCAGTACAGGCCACTAGCGAGGTTTTGTGCAGATCGACACTTTATTTACATCACTATGCATAGGGATGAAAGTAAGGAGGAGTAGCAGTCCTATTATAAGCTGACCGATGAAGACATGGATGAGATCACCAAAGAATTCCCAACATAGTTCGTTTTACTAGTGGAAGATGCAGAAATTTCTTTCCCTGACATCATAGGTAGTCCATTGGTCACCCGGGTCAAGCGTGATGGGCAGGCTAGCATGAAGAAAAAGAAGAAAAAGGAGGAAGTCCAAAACATATAAACTGATGAGGAGGACAGTGCATCAAAGGAAACTAGGCATGACTCACCTGTAGGAGGAGGAGGAGATGAAGTGAACCAAGAAGGAGGGGAAGAAGGAGAAAATCAAGAAAAATGTGAAGTCACACCGCTAAAGGATCCCCCTACTGAGGCCGAAACATTGAAGAAAAGGAAGGTTTCTCCACAGAAACCCTCAACAAGAAAGAATACTTGAGCCAATAATCCTCAGTCGAAGAATGTGCTCATAGTGGATGATGTCGATATCATCATCGCAACCATGGAGGACGCCTCAGAGGATATCCTGCAAAGACATGAAGCAAATCAAGAAACATTGTATGAAAGAATAGAAAAGGACCTCAAAGACATACAACAAGCCATCTACTCAAGCTGCACAGTGCCTACTATGCCTTGTTAAATAGAAATTGCAGAATTGGGGGATGAGCCCACCCAATTAAGAAGATTCGAAGATGCAACAGAGACTCAACTTCATCAAGCCCAAGAAGAAAAGGAGAAGGATACATAAGATGTGAAGGAAGAAAAGGAGGTCATAAAGAAACTTCGAGTTGCACAGTAGGAGAAAGATGAAATTCGAGCAATGTTCGAGGAGGACAAAGTGAGGATGCAGAAAGAAAAATACCAGTTGCTCATAGAGCAGACTGTGGTTAAAGAAGCAGTAACTAAAGAACTTCTCTCTATTTCGAGCTTGGTACAGGAGGAAGAATAGTCAACCGAGATACAAGTGGGGAAGCTCACTGAATCCATTCAACAACTTCAAGAAAGAGTAATGGAGATAGAAATCCAAGCAATGTCGAGCACTCCGCAAGAAGTGTGCGATCAGAGGGAATTAATCGCCAAAATCAAAGTAGAAATAATCAGGGCACTCACCTCAGAGTGTAAGAAACTGATTGATCGGAGTGCACAGACCTATGAGCACCTTGCCAAAGATCCAGAGCTGAAGAAACTACAAGCATAACTCTAGGTAGTGAAGCATCAAGTTGAGGCAACTCGAGCTAAGCTTGAGGCCTTCGAGGAAGAACTACCCAGATCTGAGTCACTCGGGACGAGTCACAGGTGAGTTTTGGGGGCCTGTTTTCCCTTGACCAATTTTTGAGGAAACATTGGTCCTGTTTGACCACTCTTGGGACTTCGACAGGATGTTCAAAGATGGATCTCTCAAGCGAAGCGAAGATCGAGGGATATCACTTGTTTTGTAGACCCAACAAGAGGTTTATTAGGGTTTTTTATTAGGGTTTTGGAATGTCTTCCCATGGGTTTACCCATGATTAGAACTTGTTGTAATTGTATAAATAAGTAGTAGCTAAGAAATGTAGATGGCGATTGGCCTAGTGCATGACTACTAGTAAGGTTGGCTATGTGAAAAGAGTATGTTCATCTTAGTGCAAGATATTTTAAGTTTCTTGGTGCAATATGGTTGTGTAATGCAAGGCTTTGTGCGAACAGACTGTGTAAGAGTTGGCTCTGTGCCTTGACCTATTTTTGGGAAGGAGGATCTGGTGCACAACTCGTAGATCTCCTGTCCTTTGCGGAGTTAGGCTCTATGGATTTGTGCACATGAGCAGATGAATGTAAGAATATTGGAGACTAATAAAGAAGAAGAAGAAGTTGGTGGGAATAGCCCCACACCGGAGTGAACCACGTATATCCTGTGTCTTGATATGCTTTGTGTGATGTTGCTTATGTGATTATTTGCTTAGTGTTGTTGATGTTATATATAATGAATGCATTTGATGTTGTATATTAGTGCTTAATGATGTGAATGAATGCTAGATCTAAGTTAGTGATATGTGCTAAGTGATGGAAATTAATCCATCTATATTGTCACTACGCTGATCTGTAATAAGGGTTTAACTTGCGATGTGAATAAGGTTGAAGAACTAATGAATATTCTGGCTAAGTGCTCTGTTAAGTGTTGTAATCACAAATCTGTGTGCGAGCTTGGTTGTAGACACATGAGTCATACAACCCCTCCTTCCTCTACCTCGGGTGAGACTTCATCTTCTCTGAAGGTGTTGCCGAAAGGGCCGATAGTTAAGGTTTTGTTGGTGCATTGTTGAAGCATTAAAACCTCGGTCTTCCCCTGTGCCAACACTTCTTAAATGATGTTATTGAAGAAGAGGTGTATACAGAAAAACCTCAAGGTTTTGAGGTTGAAGATAGAAATACTGATGTATGCAGGTTGAAGAAGGCTCTGTATAGGTTGAAGCAAGCTCCTAGAGATTGGTATGGAAGAATTGATAGTTTCATGATGAGCTTGGGCTTTACAAAGAGTAAAGTTGATTCTAACCTTTACTTAAAGGTTATGAATGATGAGCTACTTATATTTTTTTTGTATGTGGATGACTTATTCTTAACTGGATAAGAAAATCTCATCACTGATTGTAAGAAGAAGCGCGTTGCAAAATTTGAGATGAAAGACCTAGGCCTAGTGCATTATTTCTTATGTCGTGAGGTTTGGAAGAGCTCAAAGAAGATCTTCCTTAACTAAGGGAAGTATGCAATTGAAATACTGAAGAGGTTTGATATGTTGGAATGTAAATACATGAACACACCCATGGAAACAAAGTTGAAGCTCCTGGTTGATACTTCACCATAATTGGTTGATTCTACATTGTATAGACATATAATTGGATTGTTGATGTATTTGACCAATACCAGGCCCGATATATGCTTTGTCATGAACACCTTGAGTTAGTATCTAGTAGAGACCAGATGTGTTCACTTTGTAGCTACAAAGCATGTGATGAGATACCTTAAGGGTACATTGGACTCAGTTATACTAGAGATCATGAATTCAAACTATATGGTTATACATATTAAGATTGGGCTGGAAATGTTTCTTATAGAAAGAGAACTTTAGGATTTTTTTTTAGTCTGGGGTCATCCATGAATTCATGGCAGAGAAAGAAGCAATCCAACATTTCTCTCAGCATGACAGAAGTGGAATACATTGCAGCATGTTCTTCCAGTTGTGAATCCAAATGGATTTGGAAGTTGTTGACATGTCTACTCTATTTGGATATGGAAGCCATCATGATTGTATGTGATAAGTAGAGTTGCATAAATATGACATAGAACCCTATGTTCCATGATAAGTCAAAACACATAGAGATTTAGTAGCACTACATTTGTGATACGGTGTAGAGGGGAGCTATAAAGCTCCAATATGTTGGCACAAATGAGCAGGTTGTAGATGTGTTGACCAAGCCTCTATCTCATGTGAAGTTTGAGCACTTCCGAGAAAAGATTAGTGTTTTCCAAAAGGACCTCCCTCAAAAGGGAGAGTGATGTTGATGATACTATGGTATCCTGACCAACATCGGGTAGCTCCATTAGGATTTTATATCCTAGGGGACTGATCATCCCTAGGAAGATCCTGAAGGTCTAGTAAGGATGGTCTGTCAGAGTACCTGTGCATGTATATTCCAATTGTGGTCAGTAGTGGTAGCTCCATTAGGATTTTATATCTTAGGGAATCTTATGATTCTTGTGTAGATATCGAAGGTCTGATAAGAATGATCAGTCAGAGTACCACGTGGTAGTTCCGTTAGGATTTTATATCCTAGTGAATATTATGATTCCTGGAAATATCTCGAAGGTCTGGTAAGGACGGTATGTTAGAGTACCACGTGGTAGTTCCGTTAGGATTTTATATCCTAGGGAATATTATGTTTCCTAAGAAGATCATGAAGGTCTGGTAAGGACGGTCTGTCAGAGTACCACAAAATGTTGTTGTTTCACCTGCCTCATTTTGTTTTCATATGATGATGATGATGATGTGATCTCAACCTCGTGTTGATGATGTTGATGATGTTGTTATCTCAGCTTCATGATGATGATATTTTTATCTCGGCCTCGTGTTGATGATTTTGATGATGTTGTATCAGCCTCGTGCTGTTGATGATGATGACATATCATTTTTGTACTGATTTTATGATGTTATATTAGTGTTATACTAATTGATGTTGATGCAGATAATGATGATGCTACTCTAGCTCCATGTTGTAAAAGATGATGTTGTTTATGATGAGATAAAACTTCTGATGATTTATAGATGTGCTAGTCAATGTTCCATATGATATTGATGATGCTTCCCTCTCTCTCTCCTGATGATGTTGTATTGTGTAATACCCTTGTTTTTAAAGGGGAGTGTTGAAATATTGTAATTATGAAGAAAATTCTAATTATAATTGAGTTATTATTGTATAGATCAATCCCCTTTTGTGGATTGATCATGTTGAGACTTATGTATGACAAAATACCATTTTTTGGATTGGTCAAACCCTAATCAAATGGTTCTAATTGAGAAGTCGTCCCCTAGGGATAATTAAAGTGGTTTTAACCTCTTGTTGGAGAAGTAGGCCCTTCCTAATGAAGAGACACAACCATAATGCTCCTCAACTAGTATAAATAAGAGAGGATGGTGCCTCATTATCTTACTCACTCAAGTCACTCATTTAGTGCACAAGTTTGAAGGAATCTGCAATTAGAAGAAGGAGAAGAGAGAGGTGCATTGCTTAGTCTTGGAGATTCTCTAGTGTTTGGTATTTTATCTTGGCATTGTATTAGCAATATATATTAAGGAATTTTTTGCTGGGTTTTCTTCCCCATGAGGGTTTCCAAGGACAAAATGTTGTGTACCTTGTGATTGTGTTTCTTTTAGTGATCCTACTTACGCTATTACTGTCTAGTAAATTGAAAAGAACTTAATAACTTCTCTAAATTTAACAGGTCTAAGGTGTTTGGGCATTATTGATTAGGGGATTCAAACTATAGGTTTGAAGTCAAGGGGATTGTGTGTTATAGGTTTTGAGGTGAATGGGTTAGTTGGCCAATGATTAACGGGTTAAATAGGTTAGGATTTATTAGTTAGGGGATTTGAGGTTAGTTGGGTGGGTTAGGGTTTTGGGGTTAAACCTTAGGATTTTAAAGGGAATGTATGGTATAGAAAATGGTTATGCGGTAGTTTCCTTGCCATGGAAAATGGTCAACAATAGTCAATGCGGGTCCATATGATAAAAAATACAAAAGGATTGATAGGTTATGGGGGTAAGTCATATGGGTTATTTTTAATACCCCCAGTTTGGTACCCAAATTGTAATATGTTATGTACATATGATATTTTAGTTTGGTGTGCTTATTGTTGATTAAGGTTGATTTTCATTGATGTCAACCCTTGAAGAAAGTCTGGTAGAAAATTCTAGTAGCACAAAGGTTTGGGTAATGGACCCAAGTTTGTTTGATGTAAAGATGACTCATTATTGTCTTGTCATGGTTGATAAGAATTACAAATGGATGAAATCCAAAGTGGTCCCCTTATGGTGAAATCCCTCATGGGAAGACACTTTGCAGATTGAGTTATGATAGAAGGTTAGAGAACGCATGCTTAATTGTGGAATAATGAGATGAAGGTTAGTGAATTTGTTAGTGAAACTACTCTATATGGATAACACTTGTCATGCCATTTCTGGTGGTATGGGGAACATCACATAACTCCTTATGGTTAGAGATTTATGGCCATGTGAAGTTGGAGGACCCTCATGAGTCATCTAAAATCCCCAAATAGTCAAAGTGTTTGCAAAAGAAATTGTTTAAATAATAAAGTTAATGGATAACTCCCTACAATAAGGAAAGTGGGATGCTACATGAAAGAATAAATAAGAGGCAAGGATTTCTCATTTTAATCACACTTGAATATCATTGAATATCTATTTTTGTGAAAGGTTATTTGGGCATGTATTACTAATAGAAAAAAATTGCAGCAGAAAAAGTGCAGCAGGAAAAGGGTAGCAGAAAAAGTGTGGCAGGAAAACTATGACATAAAAAGTGTGGCAGGAAAGATGTGGCAGAAAAAGTGCGGAAGAAAAAGTGCGACAGAAAAATCGCGGAAAAAAAATCACGGTAGAAAAAGTGCGATAGAAAAATTGTGGCAGAAACATCACGGCAGAAAAAGTGCGATAGAAAAATCACGACAGAAAAAGTGAGGCAGAAAAATCATAGCAGAAAAATCACAGTAGCAACATGGTTGCTGCCTATTTATGAGAGATATGGCACATCTTGTTTGAGGTATGTTTTGTGAGCTAGGGTTTATCTCTTGAGATGGTATTTGATGTTCAATATTGCTACATATATCATATTTGTTGAGTGATACAATTGGTATTTTGTTGTTGATACTTGGCATATGGGTATTGGTCTTTCAGTTGTGGTGTGTTGTTGAAATTGTTGGTTTAACTTGAGGCTACATAATAGTGAGGTTGTGCCACATGGTTTGATGTAAGGGTTTATGGTATTTGGTTTATGGATATAGTGATGAATGTTTAGATAAATTTTGATGGTTATATTGGTTTATGTCTTTGGTATATGGTTGAGGTACATGTTGGGTACATGGTTGAGACAAGTAGTTGATGAGTTCACACATAAATGAGGTGTATAGTTGATGAGTTAGCACATACATGAGGTGTATAATTGATGATGTTGGTACATATTGATGAGTCAAGGTTGATGCATGGTTGATGCATGGTACATGTTGGTTGAAGTTATGGGTATAGGTTGTTTGGTGTAGGTTGATTGGTATAGGTTGTTACAGGTTGACAGTGGCAGTGGTTGATTCAATGATAGTGACAGTGGTTGATTCAGTGATAGTTACAGGTTATCTACATTTGGAATTTATATTTCGGGGTGGTTGGACAGGGTAAGGATGAGTGGTTGTAGCTACCTTCCGGTTATAGCCATAGAACTTAGGGGTTGTAGCCTCCTTTTGGTTGTAGCCAGAAAATTGGGGAGTTGGAGATTCACTCAGGTTGTATCCTAATAAACTAGGGGGTTGGATCCTCCTTCTAGTTGTAGCTGGAAAAAAAAGGAAGTTGGTGCTTCCAATGAATGTAATTCTTCAAGACATATAAGAAAAATCATTATGTGGTTTTCTCCCACTTTGGGTTTCCACGTAAAACACTTATGTACTATGTATGTGTATGATTGTTCATTTGTTCATTCCATATTTACTCTGCAGTTATTGGATGATAATGCTACATTGATATAAAAATTGGATTATATGGTTAAAAAGGATTAAATTTCTCTATTATTGATTCAACCCCCCTCTAAGTAATCCAATAATTGGAATCATAGCAGGTTCATTCAGAAATCAGTTTAACCATTGAAAGGTCAATCATGGAGAGAAACAACTTGTATAAAAATGGAATACCACATTTTGATGGACAAAAGTATGCATTTTGGAGCATAAGGATGAAGACATATATATAGGCACAAGGATTTGAAATTTGGAAATCAATTATAGATGGGTACATAAAACCAACAGTTCCGTCGACAAATGAAAAAGAAATAAAACTCAGTCAGAATAATTTGAAAGCCACAAATGCACTTCTGAATGATCTTGGAGAATCATTATTCACCAAAGTTTCACATTGCAAGTTCGCTAAAGAGATTTGGGACAAACTTTGAAATATTTATGAAGGAGATTTAAAATTCAAAGCAACAAATATTCAAACTTATAGAGGTTAGTTCAAACAACTTAAGATGAAGTAAGATGAGAATATTGTAGCTTACTTTTTACAAGTTGATTAAACAATAAATGAAATCATAGGATTGAGAGAAGAAATCACAGAATCTGTAATTGTTCAAAAGGTACTAAGATCTCTTCCTATGAGATTTGACCATAAGATATCAACACTAGAAGAAAGAGTAGATATAAACTCAATAAGCATGGATGAACTACATGGAATCTTCACAACATATGAAATGAGAATTGAACAAGAAAATCCATATATAAAAGAAGCATCTTTCAAAGAATCCAAAAGGTCAAATAAAAAGGGAAAGAAAAAATAAAAATAACATAGAAGCAGCAGTGACATCTCAGAAGATGATGAAGGAGTGTCCAACTTTGTCAGAAGATTGAACAAGGGAACCAACGACAGGTATAGAGGTAAGCTTCCTTTCATTTGTTTTAATTGTGATGGTATTGGTCATTTTTCTAACAAATGTCCTCATAAGAAAAAGAGAAATGATGAAGGTTACTCAAATAGAAAACAAACATATAAAGGAAAAATAACTACAAAGAAAGTTTTCAAGAAAATATTATGCACCAAAGAATACATGTCATCATCAGGCGAAGATGAAGTCAGTGACAGTGAGACAAAAAGAGTTATATTCATGGAAATAGAAGAATATGATAAATAAGAAGACAAAGAATAATATGAATAGGTAGAAGTTGAGTACCGATAAGAATTGATGTGTGCCATCGAAGTTATCATAAGAGAAAAGAAGAAAAATAAGAAAATACAAGTGGAACTAGACAAGAAAGAAGACACTCAAGAACTAGAACAAATGATCACAAATTTGAAGGTTCAAATAGAAGAGGATAAAAGAATTGAAGAAACACTCAAATAATAGATAGAATAAAAAGACAGGATCATTGGAAATTTGGAAGCAAAGATTGTCACATTAAGAAAGGATATTCAAAAGAAAAATATGAAGAACAACTCATAAGTTTTGGATGACATTATCAGTGGTAAAAGACCTCATCATGACAAGTTTGGA
>ML793035.1:87038-124314 GCA_009831015.1 Picea engelmannii
AAGAATACCAAGGCAGAAAATGTTCTACTAGTAGAAGATATGAAACATAATCTTCTAAGTGTGAGTCAAGTGTGTGACCAAGTTCATAAATTTACTTTTGATTCATAAAAGTGTGAGATGAGAAAATAAGGTTCAAGAAAATTGATTGCTACAGCTGCGAGAACTTCAAGCAACATATATGTGTTAAGTGAAATTGGAAATGAAAAGTGTTGTCTAGTAAAGGAAGATGAAATTTGGCTATGGAACAAAAGAATGGGTCACATACATTTTGATAACCTTGTCAAAGTCATCAAAAGAGAAGCAGTCAGAGAAATTCCCCAGATCACAAAACCAACCAATACTTTATGCAAGCATTGTCAACAAGGAAAGCAAGCAAATACCAGGTCCAAATCAAAGGAATATTCAATGACAAGACCAATGGAAATTGTGCATACTGATCTAGTTGGACCAACTACAACAAAGGATTTAAAATGTGAGAAATACTTTATGTTATTAGTTGATGATTATGAAATAATGACTGCAGTTTGTTTTCTCAAGAATAAGTCAGAAGATTTTGAAAACTTCAAGATCTACAAGGAAATGGTTGAAAATGAAATGGATTCAAAAATCAAATGCTTGAGATATGATAATGGAGGATATTTCACTTCAAAGGAATTTATGGACTACTACAATAGTCATGGAATAAAAAGACAATTCTCCATTGATAGGACACCTAAATAGAATGGAGTTGTTGAAAGAAAGAAAAAGACCGTACAATAAATGGCTCGAACAATGCTAATGAATTCAAAATTGACATATATTTTTTGGACACAGGAAGTGCATACAACCATTCACATTCAAAACAAAGCAATGCTCAGAAACAACACTAACAATACTCTCTACGAGCTATGGAAAGGAAGACTAGCAAATGTGAAACACTTTATAGTTTTTGGAAGCAAATGCTACATCAAAAGAGAATATGGTAGAATGGGAAAATTTGACTCTCATGTGGACAAAAGAGTACTTTTTGGTTACTCAAGTACAAGGAAAGCATACAAGTGTTACAACCTGAGATTGCACAAATTTGTGGAAAGAATCAACGTAACAATTGATGAAATAGGTAGACAAGAATTAAAGGAAGAATAAAATGAATCAATGGAACAACTTTACGAAGAAGAAACATAAGATGAAAAAGAAGGGGAAGATGAAGAGGATCTGACAGAAGAAGAAGAGCAGCTTTAGCAAGTGCCTCCAAATACACCTAGTAGACGAGTACAAAAGAATCATCCTTTAGATCAAATTATCAGAAACAAAGATGCAGGAGTTGAGACTAGAAGAAGAATGTGTTCACTAGAACAAATTCACCTAGAACTCTCATCTACAATTGAACAAACCTGTTTTGAAAAGGCTAGCAAGGATGAATTTTAGAATAAGGCCATGGATGAAGAATTGGATCAAATAGAGAAAAATGACACTTGAGAATTGGTTCCAATACCAAATGATAAGAATGTGATCGACACAAAGTGGGTATACATGAATAAATTGAATGAATGTGGACAGGTTACAAGGAACAAAGCTATATTGGTATGTAAAGGATATGCACAGGTTGAAGGAATTGAACTTGAAGCGACATTTTCCCCAGTTTCCAAAATGGAAGCAATCTGATTGTTTTAGCTTATGCATGCTCCAAAAATATTTAAGTGTATCAGATGGATGTAAAATCAACTTTTCTGAATGGGGAATTTGAAGAATAAGTCTACATTGAAAAACCAAAAGGATTTCAGTTATCAAAGAATGCAGATTATGTGTGTAAATTAAAGAAGGCCTTGTATGGTCTAAAACAGGCTCTTAGAGCATGGTACTCTAGATTGGATAAATATCTACAACAGGAAGGGTTCAGAAAATGAAGTGCAGAGAACAACCTCTACATCAAGGTAAGTCAATATAGTATTTTATTAATTGAATTTTATGTTGATGATATTATTTTTGGTAGTGATGATGACAGGTTAAGCTAGAAATTTACAAAGGATATGCAAAATGAATTTGAAATGTCATTACTTGAAGAACTATCCTTCTTTCTAGGACTTCAGATACATCAAAGAAACCAATGATATTTTATTTCTCAAACCAAGTATATCCAATAAATTCTAAAGAGGTTCAGAATGGAAGATTGCAAACCATTTATCACTCCCATGCAAACCAGTTGCAAGTTGAGCAAAGATGATGATTCAAAGTCTATAGATTAGAGGAAATATAGGTCAATGATTGGTAGCCTACTATATGTGACAACATCCAGAATAGATGTAAAGCAGGAAGTTGGACAGGTGGAAATATTTCAAGAAGCACCAAAGAAATCACATGTATTAGCAGTGAAGAGGATTTTCAGATATCTCAAAGGAACATAAGAGTTTGGATTATGGTATCCAAAAGGAAAGGATCTATCACTTATTACCTATAAAAATGCAGATTGGGAAGGTTGTATTGATGACTAATGAAGCACTAGTGGAAAAATATTCTACTTGGGTGAGTGTTTAGTATCATGGATAAGAAAGAAACAATCATCAACAACTTTATCTACAACTAAGGAAGAGTATATTGTAGCAACAACATGTTGTACACAGGTTCTTTGGATGAAATAAAATCTAACAGATATACAGGTTGAGTATGATGAGCCCATTCCAATATCTTGTGATAATACAAGTTCCATTAGTATCTAAAAGAACCCGATGATGCACTCCAAGACGAAGCACATTCCAATCAAGTATCACTTTCTATGGGAACAGGTTGCAGAAAAGAACATGAGAGTCAAGTATGTGGGCACAAAATAATAAGTGGCAAGCATCTTAATAAAAAAACTTCCACGGGAAGCCTTTGAGTATCTTTGCCAGAGACTGAGAGTTATTTCTACTCCAAAATGAATATTTTTGAATGATTATCTTATATGTCTTAGATGTACATGAGGAAGAAGCATAAAGAGGACAGATCAGTTAGGGAGAGAAGCCCTAGATGGAAAGACACATTTTCCATTGATGATAAAGGGGAAGAGATTTATTAGATGCAGAGGACAGAGGCATGATTCCAGGGGGAGAAAAGGTCACAGAGATGTAGAGGACAGAGGCATGGTTTGAGGGAGACCATGACTGATATGACTTCAGTATTGCATGACATGATTTTAGTATTGCATCAGAGTGTTGCCATCAATGCCAAAGGGAGAGATTTTTTATTAAGGTTGGTTGTCATTGATGTCAACCCTTGACGAAAGTCTGGTAGAAAATTCCAGTAGAAAAAATGTGTGGGTAATGGACCCAAGTTTGTTTGATGCAAAGATGACTCATTATTGTCTTTTCATGGTTGATAAGAAGTACAAATGGATGAACTCCAAAGTGATCCCCTTATGGTGAAATCCCTCACGGGAAGATGCTTTGTGGATTGAGTTATCCTAGAAGTATGGTTAGATAAACCATGCTTAATTTTGGAATAATGAGATGAAGGTCAGTGAATTTTTCAGTGAAATTATTCTAGATGGATAGTGCTTGTCATGCCATTTCTGGTGGTATGTCGAACATCGCATAACTCCTCACGATTAGAGAGTTATGGCCATGTGAAGTTGGAGGAGCCTCATGAGTCATCTAGAAGCCCAAAAAAGTCAAAGTGTTTGCAAAAAAAATTGTTTAAATAATAAAGTTAATGGATAACTCCCTAAAATAAGGAAAGTGGGATGCTACATGAAAGTAAATATAAGAGGAAAGGCTCTCTAATTTTAATCACACTTGAATATCATTGAATATCTATTTTTGTGAAAGGTTATTTGGGTAGGTATTATTCATAGAGAAAAATTGCAGCAAAAAAAGTGTGGTAGGAAAAGTGTGGAAAAAAAAGTGCGCTAGAAAAAGTGTGTCAGGAAAGTTGTGGCATAAAAAGTGCAAAAGAAAAATTGTGGTAGAAAAAGTGCAACAGAAAAATCACGGCAGAAAAATCGTGGCAAAAAAATCACGGCAGAAAAAGTGCGGAAGAAAAGTCGGGGTAGAAAAATCACGGCAGAAAAGGTGCAGCAGAAAAAGTGAGGCAGAAAAATCGCAGCAGAAAAAGTGCGGTAGAAAAATCACGACAACAACATGGTTGGGGTCTATTTATGAGATATATGGCACATCTTGTTTGAGGTATGTTTTGTGAACTAGGGTTTATCTCTTGAGATAGTATTGAATGTTCAATATTGTTGCATATATCAGATTTGTTGAGGGATATAGTTGGTATTTTGTTGTTGGTATTTGGCATATGGGTATTGGTCTTTCGATTGTGATGTGTTGTTGAAGTTGTTGGTTTATCTTGAGGCTACATAAAAATGAGGTTGGTTTGATGTAAGGGTTTATGGTATTTGGTTTATTGATAGAGTGATGAATTATTAGATAACTTTTGATGGTTATATTGGTGTATGTATTTGGTATAAGGTTGAGGTACATGTTGAATACATGGTTTAGACAAGTAGTTGATGAGTTGGAACATACATAAGGTGTATAGTTGATGATGTTGGTACATCTTGATGAGTAAAGTTTGATGCATGGTACCATGGATGATTTTAGGGGCTAAATTTTTCTCACGGGCTAATTTTCCATGGTTTTTCCAAAAACGAGATTCACTATTTTCAAAATGTTTCACCCAAATTCTATAGGATAAAATTATTTTACCTTAAAAATCGCCAACAATTTATAAAAACTATATAAAATACTTAGAAATTTGAATATTTTTACAAAAATATCTCCAAACATTTATAGTTGACATATGAAGTATTAGCAATATTCGCCAAGGTTTCTACATTTTAAAATAAATTTCCATCCTTAAAATCGTCCCTGCATGGTACATGTTGGTTCAGGTTATTGGTACAGTTTGTTTGGTACAGGTTGATTGGTACAGGTTGTTACAGGTTATTGGTACTGGTTGACAGTGACAGGTTAACAGTGGCAACGGTTGATTCAATGAAAGTGACAAGATGAAAGTGGTAGTGGTTGATTCAGTAATAGTGAGAGGTTATCTAATTTGGAATTTATATTTTAGGGCGGTTGGATGGGGCAAGGACAGGTGGTTGTAGCGACCTTCCATTTATAGCTGGATAACTTAGGGGGTTGTATCCTCCTTCTGGTTGTAGCCAGAAAATTGGGGAGTTGGAGCTTCCCTCAGGTTGTAGCTTGACAAAATAGGGGGTTGGAGCCTCCTTCCAGTTGTAGTTGGAAAACAAAGGAAGTTAGTGCTTCCAATGAATTTAATTCTTCAATGCATATAAGAAAAAACATTCTGTGGTTTTCTCCCACTTTGGGTTTCTTGTGTACTGCATATGTGTATGATTGTTCATTTTTTCATTGCATATTTACTCTAGAGTTATTGGATGATAATGCTACATTGATATAACACTTGTATTATATGGTTAAAAAGATTAAATTGATCTATTACTATTTCACCCCCCCTCTCAGTAATCCAACACTTATATGATATTAGGCTAGAGAGCCTATTTAATGAAAGGACAATCAACCTAGCATTCTAAAATGTAATCACACTCATATATATTAATAAAAATGCATCATGACTACATAACAAGTTAGAAAAAAGAGTATGGGGGGATATAACTCCATAAGAGGGAGAGGGATTAAGGAAAGGGGCTAAGTCAAGGAATATAATATTATATTCTTAAGTCCTATTATTAATTATTATTTCATTATTATATCCTAAGTTTCCTAAGGAAGGGAACTAAGTTCCCAAATGGTGGGAAGGTGGCTACATGCATATCACTTGTCAAGTTTAATACATGCACATATAAGCTTTATTTTGAATGAAAAATGTACCATTCCAATCATTATTGTGAACTATAAATGGGTGTGATCCTGGAGAGCCACTAAGACCCTATGACTTGAGTACCTTGAGGATTCTAGGTGAATCCTTTATGATTAGTGGGAATATTTCTCCATGGGTTTCCTTGGGGAATATTGGATCCCTACAGGGATAATTTTCTAGGATAGGATTCCCTTGGTTTGAGGCATGGAGGTTACATAGCGATTCCATGAGAGAAATTGGAGTTATTGGAGCCACAACTCTAAGACTTCATTGCTAGCCTATGATGGATCCCTAGAAGGGAAGTGGGGAAGAGTGAAGGATTACAATGTAGAGAAGTCGGTGCGCTTCCTTGGGTTTTGCAAGATGAGGGAGATGAGAGTGTGATATGAATTTTTGTTGGAGTTTGGTACCTTGTCCTAGTTTGAACCCAATACTATTTGTGAGACCTTAATTAGTTGGCCTAGAGAGAGTGTCTTTTCCCTAGTCGAGTCATAGCCGCAGCGCAAGGGTGAACTTATATTAAGAGATGTATAAGAACACAGTTTATGGTTGGGTGGAACATCTAAGATCTTCATGTAGTTGGTTTTTTTTTACACAAGATAACTATTATGATTATGGTTTATGTGCTTATTGTTGTGTTTATCTTGTGTACATACATTGTTTATGATTAATATGTGTGTGTGTGTGTGTGTGTGTGTGTTTATGTTGTTGTTCTTGTTATGTTACATGTTTCATATCAAGGTAGTATTAATTATGCATTCATGATAGGGAATAATTATGGTACCAGGGGTAACTTAGTGAAGGAACATACCTGGTAATATGACCAGGGTGCATATATATGGTATCAGAGTATATGATGTGTAATTGAAAGCATATAGTAAAGTTATGAATGTCAAATTATATAAATAATGATATCAAAGTTGTTATGTTATGGAAATATGAGTCGATTTAAAAAAAAATTAAGTACAATATGAACAAAGTTTGATTGTTAGTAATGTGACCTAGATAGGGTCCGGGTTTGTTAAAATTTTGAATTTCCTTGTGTCAGAGGTTGAATTATAGTGACATATGCCCAAAAGAGAATATGAGTCTAGGTTGTGTTACAAATTAGTATCAGAGTGTGGCTACAACATTGGGCCTGCATGGGCTATAACTAGAACATAGAGAGGAAATTGTTAGCAAGTCTACAAATTATTCGACATGAATTCCTATGTGAATTTGGGGAAATTTCTTAGAAATTGTGGAAATGGAGTTCAGAGGTATAAATTACCAATTTTAAACTTTACTTGAGTGATTAAAATCTTTGAACCGATGGGATTTAAAATTACAGATCTCAAAGACGAGATTGTGAATATGCCTGCAAACCATTTGAGGAAAATTATTGAGAAAAATTAGGTAAAATTAAGGAAAGAAACCCAATTTTTGGAGAAACTCCTTATCAAATTGAGTCTAATGAGGCCAAATTGAAATTTACAATGTCAACTTGGATAAAATTATATATTTTTAGAGGCAACCATGGATGAATTTGGGGAATATTAGCAAAACCCCCAAATCTCAGGGTGGATTTAGGTTGAATTTATGCCTAGAATCATCAAAGTGTCAAGTATGGTGGAAATTGGTCTTTTTTAGGATAAAATGTGACCCTATGAATCCAAATAAGAGTTTCATGGTAGCTCAAGAAGACAAGAAATTTTAAAAATTTTGGAAATTTCAAAAATTTAAAATTTTTTGAGAAAATTGAGAATTGGAAATTTTGAATATTTGAGAATTTTTGTATAGGCAATGACATTGATTCCAGGTGTCGAGTGATGTGGAAATGGTGAAATGGATTTACATAGTGGTAGGTTAGGGGGTCATGGAACTGAGGTGGCGGTCCTATGGGTTACTGGACAACTGCATCTGATAATTGTTTTATGGGACTTTGTTAAAGTGGTATTGTGAATGTTACTTGGTTCTCATAACCAATAGATTGATGCTACATGTCACAAGGGTGGTAATTGGGTATGGGGGTTGAAATAAAATTAACAAGTGGGATACTCAAATACATGTAATCATTGTGCACCATTGATCATGGATCAATGATCGTGGACATATGCACCCCGTCGAAGGGTTAACCTAGGTGTAGCTCGGAGGCCCATAATAAATATGTGTCATAGATATTAGATCTATGGTGATGAATATATGTGTTAGAGGAAAAATGTTGGATGTTACATGCACATTGTCATGATAAATCATAGGGTGTCAGGTGGGAAATCGAGTACAAGTGGGACCGAGTAAATAAAATAAAGATGAAAGGAAAATAATAAGAAGGAAGAAGAGAGAGAGGAGGTGACAAAGAGGTGATAGGGAAGGGACAATATGTATAATTATGTTACATGGCATCTCCTTAGGGTTCTAAGTGGACCTATGGTTCCACATCAACTATGTCATGTTAGTAGGTTTCCACATTAGGTATATGTCAACATGTTTTGAGAATTTTTTTTTTGGCCATAACATGAGAAAACTAACTCCAAATTAGGTGAAATTTTGGGTTTAAGTCTATAGTTTCAAGGCCCATAAATTTTCTAGTGAGGTCCATTGGCCAATTCCACTTCAGTTTACTAGAAATGGAAAATTAAAGGTTTTTGAAGAAGATGGTGGAACTATTTGGTAGAGGCCTTGTTATTGAGGAGTTTTTTTATAGTGAGTCCAAGAAGCAAACATGAATATACCTAGTTGATATTTTTTCCAAATCCCAAGGAGTTTGGATTGGAGCTGCCAAAATAGGAAAAAATCCATTATTTTGGGACACTTTTTGGGGATTTTTGAGATTTTCATAGGAAAAGAGACCCTAGATCAAAAATATAGAAAATTATATTTACTTTGAATTTTAGCTCCCCATCAATATAAAAAAAATTGTGTTCATGGAAATTTCCCAATTTTTCTCAGTTTGGATAAAGATTCCAAGTCTGGAGAAAATGTCAAAAGAGCAAAGTTGTCATTTCCATATTTTTGTAGAAAGCAACTGGAGCATCATATCACAAATATGAAAATTATGTGTTCTCACCATCATGATTAATATATATTCCCAATACAAAATTTATTCTAATTACTAACAAATGTCTTCTATAGGCAAAAAAAAGTTGGGCTCTAGCTTATTGTGCTAGTAAGACAAGTGCAAAAAACGGGGCAAACTTGGAAAATTTAGAAGACCATAACTTTTTTCTCAGAGCTTATAATTTAGATAGAGAATAATTATTATAAATATATTGGATATAATAATCCACCTATGGACCCATAATGGGAATTTTAATAGTAGAATTCTTATGGAATCAGAAGGAAGATGACTAGTGGCCTTAAAGGAAACAATTATGCATAATTTTATAGAATTGCTAAATTATTCCTATCTAATAGAATTTTGTTGCATGATCATTGATCAGAGTTAAGGATACAATAAAAATAGAGCAGGTTCTAAATTGAAAAATATATATGGAAAATTCACAGGGAATCTATAGAAACGAGGAAGAAGGTGGGGGAAATTATTCAAAATGTGCATTTGATTTCTTTAGGAAGTTGTAGAAACAAGACATTTAGGCTTAGTGAGAAATATGGAAGACTTCCAATGAAATTATAATTTGTAAAAAGAGTCCCATATGATAGAGGTGCACACCAAATGTGGATGATGTTCAATATAGGATATCTACATTTCATGAGAATGCCTATGCAGTAGCTACACATGGAGGTGCAAAGAATGGTAACAATAAGGGTGGTTTAAATAGAAGGTAAATAGTTTTGAACCCTACAATAAGGATGATAAGAGGAACTCAAATACAGAGTGCTATGTCAAGGGTTATTAAAAATATTCTTAAAGGCCATGAATGAATAATGTTAAGATATGATCCCAAGTTCAACCATAGTAGGTACACATGGAGGTGCAAAGCATGGTAACAATAAGGGTGGTTTAAATAGAAGGTAAAGAGTTTTGAACCCTACAATAAGGATGATAAGAGAAACTCAAATAAAGAGTGTTATGTCAAGGGTTATTAACAATATTATTAAAGGCCATGAATGGATAATGTTAAGATATGATCCCAAGTTCAACCATGAAGGATTGGGAATCCAAGAAGCTAGTATATTAATAAAGAGGGACATAATGCATATAGTTGTTGATCAAAAAGATTGTATTATGGTATTTAAGTCAACATTATGAGGATAAAACCCCCTCTATTTTTAAATAGGTTGTACTTATCTATTTTAAATAACATGCAATAACTAAAGATACCCAAGAGAGGACCAAACATTAATCTTGAAATAAATTTTCACATGCAAATAATACCTGAGAATCGATCAGGAATTATACAAAAAGTAAATATTTACAATATGTTACAAGGTTTGTAAACCAAAGGAATATAAAATATCATAGAATGACATTTCCATCACAACATTCATCAAAGTAAGACATGATATTCAACAAAAGAAAGGAAAGTATGGACCACATATAGAAAAGAACTCTAAATGATCATTCCATTAAATGAAATAAACATTTTAATAAACACACATTTGAAATCTCATGTTTAAAATCAAAGTATGAGAGATATGTAATGTTATGTCCCAAATAGTTCTATGGGAACCTCAAAAAATAATAGATGTCTTTATAAAATAAGAAATAATGTTTTGGGTTACAAAAACAATAAACTACATCTATCCTTCAAAGAGGACTTGGATGGGGCTCTTGTGGACCATAAAATGAGAGAGACTTGGAAGAAAAAATAAATAAGTCAGGGGTTAACCATAGGTTTCACAGTTTACTGTGAATAGAAAAAGAAAAATGACATTTGGTTAAGGAAGAAAAATGGTGAAGGAAAGAATAAAGTGACTACTCAACTTACTATGATGGAAATTCTGAACCTTCAATTGCTTGTTGAGGCTTATTTTGTAGATTGGTGTTGTTGTTATAAAGGTGGCATAATTGTTGTAAATGTTTCTTGCTCATATGTATTGGTTATCTTAACTAAGTCCTTTGTTAACCATTGTTATATATACTCCCTCATCAGAGAAACCCTTATTTGATGCTTGGTCTTAGTTTCGAATAAATCATTCTCCAATTCTCTCAAATCAATTCTTAATTGGTGTAACATGTCCCCAATATCATCATTCTTATTTACATACTGGACAAGCCACCTTTCTATTTCTTCTTTGGAGAATTCAGTCGAGTTACTAAATTCATTAGCCCATGCAACATTTAAGGATTCTAATTGTTCTAATAGTTTCTCCTTTGAAAAAATTATTGTATCCATTAGTAAATTTGTGCCATCTAAATATTTGATAATATAAACAAGTTTCAAGAATATGTTACCCCTCTTAATGTTAATAATCTCACACTCGAACTGCAATTCTCTTAGACATTTCATTCTTTATAGCTAGAAACCATTAATCTTTTTCATCCAAACCTTGGAGGGAAGGTTTTTCTATCATAAGTGTATGACTCAATATTTAAACTTTTGTTGTAAATGTTCCAACTACCTCTTTATAGAATCCTTCATCATTTTCTACTTCCTTTTGGAGATATTCCTTAAAGTGCAAAACCCTTGTTGAGAAGCTAGTTGAGCCCTATGCTAATTCCCAAATTTAAAGAATTAAGTATATAATATTCTTGATACCATCTCCAACATATTTTCCTACAACCATCAATAAAATAGATGAACCCTTTAATTTCTAATTTATTTCTAGGACATATTCAAGAGTAAGAACTAGCTTAACTGTAGTGATTGGTTTGACAAATAATGGTTTTGGAATCTAGTCTTTCTCTAGTTCCTGGATTATTTCATTTTCCATGTCAGAAATGGATTTCTTCAATTCTTTCTTAGTTTCATCATGAAATTGCACAATTTTTGAGAGTGAAACCCCATGAAAATCGATTTCTGACTTCCATATCTCAACAACTTTCTTATTCTTCATGTTCACTTTTTCTATCAATAAGTTTTTAGAATTTTTGTGGTAGGCCACATGGTGTAGTGTAACAAACTCTTCTTCAAAGATTTCTAGCTCTTGAGAAGCCAGACCCTCAATAATCACCCTGGCTTTTATCAATATCTTCTTTGACCATATAGGCTCTTCTATTATATCATATACTTCCATGGATTTGGGAATTTCTTCAATTTCAGGTAGATGTTGTCCCCATTTTTGAGTTTCTCTTTTTATTTTTATAGAAGTTTGTAAAGTGTGATATTTTCCCATTATTTTCTTAGTAGGGTCCTTGTCTCCACCGTTCTCTTAATTTCCAACATATGTTCTTCTTTGTTCCAAAATACTACTTCTAGGTTTATCTTTTGTTGAAGCACCTTTTTGGGATCTATTGGGTGAATTGGGATTCTTATTGGTTAAATAGTTTCCCCTCCACTTGTAAAATTAATTATTTCTTTCCAATTCTTCAATATCATTTAGGGTTTCTTCAATAGAGGCCTTGGGGATGTTCTGGTTATCTCCTACTCCTTCTTTGAATTTCTCTGACTTACAAAAATATGATGAACATCCAACTAGAGACGTGTATAGAAAATGATTTTTTAGGATCAAAACCCTCGATGGCTTGGGATTATTTTAGAATGAGTTGATCCAATTGACCAAAAAAATCCTTTGAATGAGAGATGTGTTTGATAGTTATTTCCCCAATCCTCCACGAGAATGGAATAAATTGTTTCTTTATTTTTTCATTGAAAAAGTGCTCCCAATACTTGTATTGTCTACACACTTTGATGATAAAAAATCGATCAGAAACATAGAAGGGTAACAACAAGGGTTTCCCTTGGAACCTAATCAGTCTCAAAAGACTAAATTTCTCTAAATTTTCAAAAACTTATTTCTCAACGAGAAATGATGAAACCTCCAATGACAACCTTGATGAAGTAGGACCATGATTCAATTTCTTGAAAGAATATGATGAGCCCAATTATTACCTATTCTAAAGGCTCATCTTTGGAACATTTTCCCACCATAATATGACTTAATATTTGTTTTTGACCATATTTAATAGCAAGTCATGGGTATTAACACATATATCATTTGGATAATCAATCACGATAAAAAGATAACGATGCCCACTTATGTCCTATTCCATGGGGAGGAGAGCATTTGCATGTTTCTTAGTAAATGTGTTTTGAGGTGGATTTTTGTGTAAAATATGCCTTTTTTCTCTAATGTTTATTCCAAAAGTTGCGTATATCACCAAGCAGGTCTAACTTCATAAGTCCAGGAAACCAACCACCTAAAAAAATGGGATTTTGTCTCCCCCAAAGATTTTCCAACCAAGAATCAAAGGACATTGTCCCCACCTACCTCTAGAGCACTCTTTGTGCATTGATATCCACTCTTGATCAACAACAGTTGGAGATACAAATGTAATTGGATGACTTTCCTCATTCAACCACTTCTCTCCTCAATCTAAGAAAAAGAGGTCAAACTACCAGGCCTATATATAGACCTTCATCCTAGGAGAGAGGAGTGGGATAGGTTTTGGAGAATATTGTATTGAATCCTGTTCTAAGGATTTTTGTTAAAATCTTAGATCCTTTTTTCTTTTGATGCATTACTAGTTTTAATGGAATAAACATGGCTTTGATTCCATCTTATTAAATTTTTCTTCAAGTTTCCTTATTATTCTTGGGTAGGGACCACTCAAGAGGGCCCAAGGACCCTATTGCAATTTATGTAGTTTTCATGCATGTTAATTAGTGATTAGATAGAATTCGTTCTCTTTTGAAGTTTAACATATTTTTGCATGATTAATTCTAGTTTCTATCAATATTATCATTGACTGGTTAGTTACAACATGCATCCTGCAGAAATGTTCAATAGAATTTTGGAGAATCTTAGGTGCCTCCCAAGGCCAAGAACCTTAGATCCATTTGATTTTATTATATTCTAGCTTTGTTAATGCTTCTAAATACTTACACTATCTTTTCATGTTTCATTTTGCTTCATGTAGAAGTTCCATGTAGAAACTATATAGTTCCTATATAAATCTCATGTAGAAAGTATATAGTTCCTATATAAATCTCATGTAAGATAGTTTTAGCTTTAAATTTCATTTGTATTAATATTATTTTTATGAAAACATCAATAAACAATAAAAACACATATGGTTGCCATTGATCAAGGGATCATACATAAATAAGTGTGTTTTATTAATGTATCAGTTAAACATCTCTTTAATTACAATTTTGTTATGCACTAGAATACATTCATATTTTGATTTGATCTTCATAGTTTAGCATGTTTTATTTTTTGTCATTAGAATATATTTCCTTTATGTAATCTATAATTAAGTGTACTTTCATATTGTTTTTTTATCCTTTAAGCAATAGTTTAGAATTTCTTTCTTCTAGCTCAAGTTTTGCACCATTTCATGCATTTCAACCTTTGATAAGTCTCATACCTTTACTACCGACAAGTGCATACTAAATACACATTGCATAGAACCTCTCAAGTTTGTACAAACCTCAGGTTGAAAAAGTAAATTAATGAGCCAAGGATATAATAACATTATTGCTGCTATTCCTAGGGCCATCACTTTTTGGTGCCATTGTCGAGGAGGTAATGAATTTTACATATCATTTTGTTTTTTATTTCCTTTACGTGACCTGGAGAAGTAGAAAGGATAACTAACTCACAAGGTCGAGATCACAATATAATTTATGCAATGTCAAAACCCAATTGCTTTCACTTTGTGAGAGTATTGGTATCTCCTTGTCACACTCTTCTACATTATATAAAAGAAAAAAAATAGTTTTTACTTTATTTTTAATTTCATGGATGACTAGACCTAGAGATAGGAAAGGATTTTTTTTTCTAAAAACCACCACCCCAAAAATAGGTCCAAGCAATCTAGAGATTGGTCTTGAAACACTTGAAAGTTTCTTAGAAAGAGAATCTAGAGATTTTGAAAATATTTCGAAAGAAGGAAAATATACCTCACCTTGTGTTATGGCTAGTGAATAAGAGATATTTTAGTTCCCCATTCAAGAATCCAATGGAGAAGACAATATGTAAAATATTAATCCTTCTACATTTCCTCATTTTTATGGGCTTGTTTATGAAGACCCTCACACATTCATGTTTGAGTTTTCATTTATATGAAGGACATACGATTATACTACTAATGAAAATAAGCTCAAAATTATTCCTTCTACCTTGACGGATTCCTCTCTAATATGGTTCATGAGCCTGGAGGGATATAATATCACAACCTGAGATCAAATGAAAAATAACTCCAGTGAAATATATAGAGACTATTGTAGAGAAAGAGACACAAGGGATGATATTTTCAGAATGACACAAGGACCTGATGAATCTCTAAGAGAATTTGAAGAGATGTTTCAACTAAGCTACAAGAGAGCTCAAAATTACACTCTGGATGAAGAATCACTCAAGCTTGTCTTACTCATAGGGGTAAGAGAAGATCTGATGGAGAAATTGAATCTCCTATAAAATGGAGATATTTTTTGGTTGGACTGTGATTATATCAAAATAATATTCAAGAACCACTCAAGGTCCTCAATAAACAAAGGTATAAGTGGTAGAGGTTTGTTATCTCAATCTTCTAACCCTATAGATCATATAAATAATGAATTAGGAGGGTTAATCAAATATATGAAAATTAATATTTTTCATTTCGTATCCATGCAAATGGATACCTTGTAGATAAAAAATAAATAGGATGAAGTAGAGAATGCATTGGTTGTTTATTTTCCTAAATTCACTAAAAAACATCCTATAAATGAGTTCAATTTAGACCTTATATATGTTTGTGGTATTTGTGAAGAAAATAATCCAACTAACAAATGCCCTTATTTGCTAGGATTGAAAGCTACATTTCAAGGAGTAGAGGAGAATGTGGAATCACTATACTTTATCAATCAAAAGAGGCCTCGAGAAGGGTAAAATCATGAAGATGGGTAACACTTTTGCTTGTTTTATGAGAATTTTTTTTTAACAGGTTATACAACTTCCAGTAAACAAATGTATTTTTTTTATGAATTTTACTTTACTGTAAAAACAAAACTTGTGAAGAACATTGTTAGCTTTCTACTGACTATTTTTCAATTTTTTTTATTGAGATTTGATATGTCAATTTGGCAATTGTTTGACAGTATGTTCCTGAAAAATGGAGGGAAAGATAATAGGTTATTTTTTCCCCTAACAATGTATCCATTATTAAAAATTTTTTTTTGACAAATGAAATATAATGCAACAATCTACAAACACTCTATTTTGTGATGACTATAGTTTTTAATCTAACAGATGAATATTATAATTTCTAGATTTTTTTGAAGTTGATCAATTTGAAAAAGTTATAGATTTTAAACACATGTTTTCCCCCACCATGTATCTATCTTAATTTTTACTTAAAAGTAAAATCTAAAAATACCCTTTTGAAGAGAACAATTTAAGGATTATGAATATAAATTTCCCATAATTTTCCACTGTGTATTTTTAGAGATATGAATTTTTCATTTCACCGAATCATAATCTCACCTAAAAATATTATGCAGTGATTTTTTTTATAAAATTAAATAAAATTAGATAAAAGCAATGAAAATGAAAACAAATTATATCCAATGAAATTAGATTCAATTTTAAAATGTTGGTATCAATTCTGAAACTAAATTCTGATTATTTGTAGGAGTCTACTACCTGCAAAGATCAGGTAAGATGGAGAGAATTTGCACTTTCTTGCAAACAGTCCCATTTTTAGGTTTTTGGCCGAAACCTAGTTTTTAATGGAATTCGTAAAAAATAAACGTTTCGGCCGAAAAGTCTTTCGATCGAAATATGCTTAGAACAGGAAAATAATTCATCTGAAAAACATTGTACATGAATTTCGAGGGCACCATTCAATTTGACGTGCAAATTTTCGACCGAAAAAATTCCTAGCAACATTTTTGTGGCCGAAAAATTGCCACTAGGAATTTTGGAGACCCGATTGTCACAAAAGTGTTACCCATATTCATGATTTTACCTAGCACCAAGACCCTTCCAAATAGGTTTGAACTTCAATCCCACTCAAGTTTTTGGTGCATATAATGCTCAAATGTTTCCTCAACCATGGTATAATCCTAATCCATCCCCTTGGACAAATAAAAATCCTTGGCAATATCAAGGACCACCAATTACTCCTCCATACCAATGTTTTCCTAGCATGCAACGAAATCATAATACATAGTGGAGTCAACCTCTACAAGGATGGAAGCCACAGAATTTCCAACAACCTACATTCATGCCTCCTCCTCATCCCAATACCATCTACTCCACTCACCATTACATTGCAAGTGGAATAGGTCAACGATTCTCCTAGTATAGAACTGCCAAAAGAAACAAAAGGGAAGGAACCCAAAAAGGAGACAATGGTATAAGAAGAAAAACCACTTGAAGGGATCTCTAAGAAAAATACCCTTATATATAATCTCCTCTATGCAACCTTATTAGAGTTAAAGAAGGCCATATTTGATATCATTAAATGGAAAAGAGAGACAAAATATAAAAAGGGGAAATAGGAAGAAGAGGCCACTCAAGAATACTCTCAAGAGTTGGAGAAGTAGCTCCAACTTATGTAGGAAAAGTTCCATATCATTACTATGAAAAACATGAAATAAAACCACAAATTGAGAGTGGAAAACCAGAAGTTGCAACAATAAGTAAACAAGGAAAACAGAGAACTGCATGATAAGAATGAACAGGTGGAAATTATGGAAGCTACAATCAAGACAATAGCTAAAGTGTCTATAGATATGCTATAATGCAGACCACCAACAAGGAAATACACATTATTCCTAAAAGAACTGTGGCATAAGAATTAGAATTCACACTTGGATAAATTGGCGAAATTCAACCTTGATACCCCCAAGGATTTATTGGATGCATATTAGGTCTGTAACATGGAGGAAAGGGCCAAACTATGTGAATTCTACCTACATAACATCATCCTACCACATCCCTACAATTGGAATCCCAATCCATATGTGGGGGATGTCCAATTGATGGCCTTTGAGCTTAGGCATGAATAAATGAGGGCATAGGAATTCAAAAATTACAAGGAAGAGGAACTCCAATCATCTTTTTGGATTAGAGATGAGGCAACTAGGCCTGTGGATATCATAACCTGTTAGCCTATGGCTTACCTTAACCAATCACTAAGTCTAAATTGTCACCTATATCTGTGTTATTCATTTAGGATATTAGTAATATATCCTCAAGTGACGACTAATGATTTAGTTAATATTTCCTAGCCTAATCATCATGCATGATTTTAGGATCTAGAGAAAATATCTCTATGAGGTGGCATCACCCATTGTACTATAAATATGTAACATTCATGTGAATATAGAGTGAGTTGGCTAGTGAGCCTTTTCTGTCATCTTGTTGTTCTTCTCTATATTTTATCAATTGGTATTCGAGCTTCTTTGTTCTTAAGGGCTGTTGTTACCATGGGTAGTCATGAGTTCAAGGTCGATGGTCGATGTTGCTCACACCAACAAATTTCAGATCTATAATCTTTGGGATGCACAATGAGAATATAGAGAGCCAGATCCGAGACATCATACAAAAGCGATTCAAAATTTATTGCATGGTGTACAGACTTTATACCCTATCAAAATCAAAGAAAGGTTGATGAGCAATAAAGCACTGCTAGAGATCTATGGTTGATGGTTGATAACATGGAAAAGAGCAGCCGCCAAATTAAGTATCAACGGTATAATCTTGGCATGGATGACATTGAATTTTTTTTGATGAATGGTTTATTGTAGTCTTCTTGAAAAAATAAGAAAAATTTATAGAAGTTGTGATAAATCAGATACATGTTGAAGCAGTTGTAGGAAATTTGTAGCTATGTGAAGGTGCTACGAAAAATGATTTTAATCTACAAAACTATAATTCTTGGAATGGATAAAGATGTTTGTGGAAACCAAAGTAACCGTGATGAAATTGATTTGAGAATATTTTGTTAAATAAAATATGGATTGATGAAGAAGAGAGGTCTAAATTCTCACACAATGTAGTTTTTGAGGCAATCTTACGATTGTTAGATCAAATAGATCTGTTGGGATCATTGCAGTAATGGGTACCATTCTAGACACAGAGGAAAGTGAAACCTGAGTTGCACAAATTACGATTCAGTGCAAAGATCAAGATAGAATGGATCAATTACTGCTTAATGAGATGGAGTGATTGTGTTCTTTCTACAAAAATATTGCTTCCCATCAATCCATAGTAACCTAAATCAGATCTCCTGATAGCTGAAACAAGAGCTCTCCATGTCTATTTATATTCACTACTGCTCGATGTTTTCATAAGTCTCCCACATGAAATCTGGTGTGGTTTGGTCTGATCTTGTGCAATATTTCTTCAACTTGAGCATGTTCTCATGTTTTGCCATCCCATTTCTGATATATGATCTGTTCAACAAAATTATGCCTCTATCCACCATTGCCACATAGATCTAGATCCGCAATTTGTGAATCTTTATGCATTAATCACACGATCTTTCTCAAATATTTTCTGTAAAGTTGTGAGTATTTACAATAGCATGCAGACAGGAGAAGAATCCATAATCAACTGCATAAAAGACACTAGTGTCGAGTTCGAAGAAAATCTTGAAGAGGACTTTGACTCGAGTGAATTACCTATTGGCTCAAGTTTTCCACATGTTCCACACACAATTGGACTATGAGTTGTCGCCCTCCATATGCCTTTATTAATTGTGTTTTGACCATAGATGGAACATGATTTGTGAAAGTAAACGTGGATATGAACCTTCATCTCCACCAAGAAAGACAACCCAACAATATTGCTCAACAATTTTCCCAACAATCCACGTGCACAGGCCAACTGAAGAAGGTAATAATATTTCTTATTTTTGTCTTTAACAAATGTAGTTCATTTTTTTATTATCTCCAAGTGATATCCATTACGATTCTTCCCCCATTCAAGAGACATTCGATGGAAGTCTATGCACCAATATGATCCATGCATCAATCTTCCTTTCAACAAAAAAAGAAAAAGATAACTTGAATCGCATGGCATCTACAGAAAAATCAAAACGCAACCAAAATTGCAACAAATCTTAGCTAAAATTTCAACGATTCAAAGTCTAAATCATGTGCCACTGTCGATAAAACATACAATGCATAGGAGGACCATAATTTTTGGTGTGATATTTAATTAAGGCTGAGCGTATGCACACTGCTAAGCATTAATGTGGAATTATCAAGCATACGACTCTTTAATATCCTCAACGGTATGCCCAACAAAGACTTGGCTTGGACCTTTTAGTACGGAGAAAGGTATGGATTCTTAAACAAATAAAAAGATAGGACAAATTCTCTTCAAAACATCACATATTAGTCTTTATATTCATTAATCATGCCATGCATAAGACAAAACTGCACACAAACGTTTATAAAGTAATTTTTTTAATGACATGGCTTTATATGGATTTGAATGTTTAAAGTTTTTAAAAGATGGAGTATAAAGTATTATGATAAAAATATTACTTTATATCTATGTAACTTTATGAAAGTAGAGTGAAATGACTTTATCAAAGTGGAGTGATAAGAAGATTTATGTGATAAAAGTGATAAAGGGGAGTTAAAGAGAAATAAAGACGTTTTCAAAACATAAGATTTTTTGCACATTAGTAAATGAGAGTGAGAGATGTCAATTATATTTTTTAAGACTTAAAAGTGAGTGATGAATTGAGTTTTCTATGGGAGGTTGTAAGACACTCATATCTTGAGAAGAAATTTATTGTTTTCTTAAGCCTTTGAGAGCATAAGTGAAATCTTATGAATTGAAAGCTTTGTCAAAGCATTGCGATGGAGAAAATACATTGTAGATTTGCCATTGTATTTGGTCTCATAAGAGAGATACTCATAATAAAATTGTTTCATTTTTTTCTTTTGTGTCCAAGATCCACCCGAAATTGAATAAGGGGATCTTAGGTACATCTTGCATAGTATGTTTGTGGTGAAATTTTCATGGAGGCTTATATTGTTTACTATCTAGTTTTGACATAAACAAACTTACAATTTTATCATTTAATGCAACACACACAAACTCAAGAAAAATGTTACTCATGCACATGCATTCAAGAAAAAGTAATGCAAATCAAACATCTACAAAGAATACTAAAGCAATGAATACGTGAAGCTCATAATCAAAGGAGAACTAGACTCAAAAACATCGACAACACATTCAAATTTAACGAGTAATTCAACTTCAAAATCAAGATTTATTGTAACTTGCAAATTGTCCTTTTGTAAGTTTACTTGTATTTTTGAAATGAAGTTGAGTTGAATTGAATTTGTCATAAAGTGAATTTTCGACTGAGCCTGACACCCTAGAGTCATTTTGAGTCGAAATTGACAAGGTTGAGTACTTGAAACTCAAATCATTGTAAACATCAAGTCTTTGGGATGCATTTTCGGTGGTAACCGACATCCTAAACTTCCTGGAAGCAAGTTCAAGAAAGACAAGTTCAACTAAGCGTGAATAGAAAATGAGTGTGAAGTTCAAGCGAGGGATTCAAGTGAGAGAGTTGTGGATAAGCCTTCTTCTGTCGAGTCAAATTGTAATCAGGATCTACCTGCACAAGGAGACCTCATTTAGTGTTTTTAAATGGATCAAAGTCTCAAATTATTAGAGTTACTGAACACTATAATAAACACCACAGAATATAACACAGTGATATTGAACAAAGCAACTCTTCAATCAGTTCTAACTTGTTTGCAAGTGACACAAGCTAAAGTTAGACTTCTTCAATCTCTATCCCAACTACTGAATGATGAAATCAGGGATCTCAAAAATCAAGAACCAGTGAAGTGTTTTGAACTAGTTTTTGTTCATAACAAACCTCTCTATGATGATGAAGATGATGATGATGATAATGATGTTTTTGATCAATGGTCAGTGAAGGAGCAACTTAGTAAGAAAAATCCAGATGCAGACAAAGATGAATCTATTCATGAACCTACTTTTCAAGAGTTTTCTTTTGACTTCAATGAAGAAAACCTTTCAATACTGCAACAACATGCAGTAAATCAACATTCACGTATTTCAAAGCAACGTGTTCAGAATACTCTTTCCAAGCCCATCATCATACCCTGGGAAGAAATAATCTACAACAAGAATAGAACAGGACTCAGATATGACAAGGAAGTTACCTTTCATATTCCCGATTATTCCAGACCAATCAAGTTCCAAAGTGATGGATTCCTTCAAGATGATTCACTTTCACCTATTCCAGTTCAACATCAGAATGATAAGAGCCAACATTGTAATCGAGTTGGTCACAAGGAGAATCATTTTTTTTTATCTCCATCCTTGTCATCATTGTGGAAAACAATACCATTCTTCAGACATATGTTCAACACTAAAGAAACCTGCAAGATTTAAGATTCACTATGAGTGGATTGATCCTTGGAAATGGTCATCAACAACCAAGTGATTATATAAGTCTTACTGAATAATTCAATCTTGAGTAAAGACCAATCTTGAAACACATAACATTTTTGTACCTCACATAAGTGGTACCCTTATGGTGTAGCTTTCAAGCATGGCCCTCACTGGATGAGATAACATGTGGTTTTTTCCGCATGCCCACTTTTTGTTGTACTCAAATGGAACAAGTATGGTACTCTCTTGAGCATAGAAAGAGGGAGTACCATGATGGAACTCTCATGCACCTTAAGGGGGGGGAGTTCAAAATTCCAATGATTATGGTTCATGAAACCACTTGTGATCTCTCCTTTTAGTTGACAAAGGGGAGAATTGATGATGGAATTGAAGATGGTTGTCAGACAAAAATTTTTGACAACAACAAACATCAAGTATGCCATATGGGTATGAAATTTTCCAAATGGTAAATTGCGGTCTATAGATGACAGACTTTGGAAGAATTATGGTTAAATAAGTTTAAGTTGAATCATACATAATTTGGATGTTAATTTTGATTTTGAGAGCAATGATGTGGACGTTTGGTTCACATAGATGGTCATTCGACCTAGTAGATGACAAGAGGATCCTTCTGCATTGCAACTTGGCATTTGATTGAGTTCTTAGGCATTTTTAGGGATGTGTCAGACTAGAAGATTATCCACTTCTCTTGGTTCACTCTCATCAGATTGGAGTTTACTATAAGTGAAACAATTACATGCATCTTGGCTCGCATTATTACCTAGTGATATTTTCCAGAGATGGCAGATTTTGGCAAGATTATGGTTCAATGAATTGCAATTGAATCATACACATTATACATTGGGATGTTGTTGGACACATAAAAGTGTCAAAGTTGGTTAGTGTTTATCCAAAAACCATCAGATACATGGTATCAATTGGTCAATGGTTATCTCAAACCACATATTCAGAGAACACTTTTAGTGATACATTGATAGTAGAGTGGTGAAACTACATGTTCACCAATTAGCAGAAGACATCTAATTCTTCTAGCTCAAATACTTGGAAAAATGATCAAATTGTAAAGCAATCAGGGAATGTTTAAAAATTACAGTTGTTCACTTCCATATCTCATATCTCTTCCAGTTCATTTCATATGAACCACTCAGCATCCAAATTGGTGGTTTTTCAAGCATTTCTTCATTGAGGCTCAGCTCATGAGTTTTAGTATGAAGATTTGGAATTGATAACAGTTTATGCTTAATTGATGGTATTATTGATCAGACTTGTGATTGAGGGGGGGATTGTTAGCCTATGGTTTACCCTAACCAATCACTAAGTCTAAATTGTCACCTATATTTGTATTATTCATTTATGATATTAGTAATATATCCTCAAGTGATGACTAATGATTTAGTTAAGATTGCCTAACCTAGTCATCATGCATGATTTTAGGATCTAGAGAAAATATATCTATGATGTTGAATCACCCATTGTACTATAAATATGTAACATTGGTGTGAATACATAATGAGTTGGCTAGTGAGCCTTTTTTGTCATCTTGTTGTTCTTCTCTATATTTTATCATAACCAACCATCACAACCTCTCTTTGGATAACGTTGTGGCCCTGGGTTGGAAGACCAAGCAAAGTGAAGAAAAGTACCATCTATATGAATCATTAATGTTGTTGGGAGAAGATGCAACATAATATTGCCATAGGTGGTGGCACTCCCTACCTCATGGCTTGCAAATCAAAGAGCCTTACTCCCCTAATACCCTACATATTTCCCTCCTAAGGACACATTGGTACAAATAAGCTATAAGGAAGATGAATACTAAAATTGGGTTTAATATAAACCACCCTCTCCTCCTTCCTATGGAAACTTTGATTGACATCAACATAGGGAAAGAAGAAGAAGAGTGGGCGAAGATTGTGAAAAACAAGGGATATCATGAGAAAAAATCTATCACAAGGTATGTGGCCTAGGATATGAGGAAAGAGTTCAATGGTCAACATTAGGTTAATGAATAGAAACAAGGTGTTGAATAGAAACAAAGTGTTTAACATCAACATCTTAGTGAACAATAACATGGTACAGGGAAACAACAACAATAGTAAGAGAAGATGAACAAAATTTTATTACATAAAGGGTGTGAAACATTTCAGTTGGGGGGTGATGATGAGCCCAATTATTTCCTATTCCAAAGGCTCATATTTGACACATTTTCCACCATAACATGCCTTAATATTTGTTTTTTACTAGATTTAATAGTAAGTCATGGATATTTTTGCATGTTGCTTAGTAAATGTGTTTTGAGGTTTGTGTATAATATTCCTTTTTTCTCTAATGTTTATGCCAAAATTTGTGTATAGAACCAAGTATGTCTAAATTCATAATTCAAGGGAACAAACCTCCTAAAAATAGAGGATTTTGTCTTCCTCAAAGAGAAGTCATCCGAGAATCAAGAGACATTGTCCCCACATACCTCTAGAGCGTTCCTTGTGCATTAATATACACTCCTAATTAGCAGTAATTGGAGATACATATGTAATTGGTTGAGATTCCTCATTAAACCAATTCTCTCGTCAATATAAGAAAGATAGGTTGAGATCCCAAACCTATATATAGACCTCCATTCTAGGAGAGAGCCAGAGGGGGACAAATTTTGGAGAATATTGTATTGAACTCTGTTCTAAGGATTTTTGTTGAAATATTAGAGACTTTTCTCTCTTGATGTTCTACTGATGTTAATGGAATAAACATGTCTTTGATTTCATCCTGTTAGAGTTTTTCCAATGTTCCTTATGCTTCTTGGGTAGGTCCCACTCAATAGGGCTCAAGGACCTTGTTGCAATTTCTGTAGTTTTCATGCATGATAATTAGTGATTAGATAACATTCATTATCTTTTGAAGTTTAACATAGTTTTGTATGATTAATTCTAGTTTCTATAAATATTATCATTGGATGGTTAGTTACGACAGACATCCTATAGAAATGTTCAATAGCCTTTTCTATCACTCTTAGGTGCCTCCTAAGGCCAAGAACCTCATATTAATTTGATTAAATTATAGTATATATTTATGTTGAGAAAATGTTTTCATTGATGTCAAAATGGTAGTGATGATGATGATGTAGAAGTAATGATAAGGATGTAACATTGATGATGATTATGTGGCAGTGAAAAACGGATATCGTTTGAGTATTGAAGTCATGAGGCCAAGTGAAGAAGCATTGAAGCCATGAAGCCAAGTAAATAATCCTTGATATTGTTTGAGTATTGAAGCCATGAAGCCAAGTGAAGAGGCCTTGAATCCATGAAGCCAATTAAAGAAGCCTTGAAGCCATGAAGCCAAGAAAAGAAGCCTTTAAGACATGTTAATGAAGCCATGATAAGCTAACATGCATTAGTCAAGACATGAGGAAAAGCCCATTTCAAAGAAAATTGAAGAAGCCCTTGAATCAATAATGATGTGTCCACTTGATGAATCCTTTAAGTGCCTTGAAGGATCCTTTATGTAAATGTATATAACTCCAAAGTGGTCCCCTTATGTTGTAGCTTTTAAGCATGGCCCTCATGGGATGAGATAACATGTGGTTGTTTCAACATGACCACTTTTATTTGTACACAAATGGAGCCTTGAAGGAGCCCTAAAACCAATTGAATAAGACCTAAATTCAAGTGAAGAATCCTACACAAATCCAAGATAAATATTGCAAGATGGAGATTGTTGAAAGTATTATTTGTGGTCAATTTGGATACCATATATTTGAGGGAATTTTTACCCTACATGATCTGGATTTTATGAGTAGAACGATATGAATAAAGATTATTAAAATATGATTAATACAAAATAACAGACATACAATAAAACTGGTTTTCTATTCAATAAGGAAATAAGTTGAAACTGTAAAATGCAGCATAAAACAAGCTTGCTGGAATGATGGTGGCTTATCTCTGAGAAGAGATGTGATGGCTACGCTCATTCCCAGGAAGATGATTACAATCAGAATTTGAAGGCCTTTTTAAAATAAATAGGATTTCAAAAACCATAGACATCCAAAAACCTAACCCTAGGAGATGAAGCGCCAAAATTCATGTGGGCCCCGTTTAGGTAAGTTAGTACATCAACTTTTCGGGGTCGTAACTTTTGTATGCGATCGTCATTTTAGGCGCACGATAGCCCATTGGAAAGGTATCATCGATGACATTAAATTTGGGGGCTCAATAAAAACCTTTGGCTATCATTGAGAAGCTCGATCCCAAAAAAACCTTCATTTAGGCTCTCAAAATGGCCCCAGAAGTTAAAAACTGCTAAAAATAGTAAATTCCCAAAATTGCCAGAAAACTATTTTGAGTGAGTTGGAAAAGGTGGATGGCCACTGATATCCACCTAGATAAATATTCCCTCCTTAGGAAGCAATTTTATCCATTGTATTTATTCCCCTCACCAGATGAGGAAATTTCTGCTGAATTTGGCCCCAGGTGAACTACTTGCCTTGGTGCAGGAGTTGGCCTACTTTGATGACTCGATGAAGTTGGATCCTTTGCTGTCGAGTGTCCTTGATATATGTGTCCACAATATGATCACTATATTCTTGTTGCATTCATTCAGGGTTGAGCTATGTTGGTTTCAATTTCTCTTCTATCTCTAAGGTGTCCAATAATGGTGGGAAAAATGGTCAAAAAAGAGCCATGTTGAAGACTGGGTGTAGGCCAAGGAAAGGGGGAATGTTGAGCTCAAAAGAATTGTCACCCACATACTTGGTGATGGTGTACGACCCATAACAGAGTGGGTGAAGCTTCTGATGGGGCCCTGTAAGGCGTTCTTTCTGCAAGTGAAACCAAAATTTGTCTCCCACCTGAAACTTATGTGGCACCCAATGTTGATCATGGTCTTGCTTGTACTTGGCATTAGACTTCTGTAGAATATCCTGAACCTATTGGTGGATGTGTTGGATCCAATCAATGAACTAGGTGGTTTTGTCATATTCAAGTGGAGAAGGGGACGAGTCGGTTGAGGTGGTCACCAGAGGTAGTGCAACATCCATGGGGCTCAATGGTTGAAATCCCAACCCCACCTGAAAGGGGCTATGGACAATTGAGCTATGCAGGGCTTAGTTGTAGCTATGTTTGAAATAAGGAAGACTCTCATCCCATGTGCAAGGTTTTTTTTAATTGTACATGTGAAGGATATGTATGATCATCCGATTGACAACCTTAGTTTGGACATATATCTAGTGGTGGAAGGCAGTGGATTTGGTGAGCCTGGTATCCAATAGTGGCCAAAGGCTTGACCAGAATGTGTTGAGGAACTGACTGTTAGGGTATGAGATAATGGTTTGTGGGATTCCAAAATGTGCCCATACTCGTTCAAATAAGAGATTGGTAGTGGCTTCTACTATGATGTAGGCGACTAGAATCACCATATTGGAAAAGTGATCAACAACCACAAACACACAGTCATTTCCCCTCTTAGTGGAAGGGAGGCCCAAAATATAGTCCATTGAGATGGATTTCCACGGCCTGTCAGGAGTACGCAGAGGAGTGTATAGGCCCTGTTTCTTAGTGGTCGGTTTGGAAATAACACAAGCGATGTAGAACTTGATATACTTTTTGACATCCTATCGAAGTTGCAACCAGTAGAAATGTTTATGTAGCACTGCCACTATCTTTTTGACGCCAAAGTTTCTTTCCACCTGACTGTAGTGATCTCCCAAAATAATCTTCGTGCGCTCGCTTGATGGAACGCAGAGATGGCCCAGACGACACAACAACACATATTGAATATGGAAATTAACAACCATTGAGTTGGCGCCCAACATTTGGTAGGTGGTGGAGAAGTCAGGGTCTGTCTCGTAGAGGTGGGGCCATCCAGAGGTCTCATGGACGTAAGAGTCTAGCACGGTGGTGAGTGTCGCTATTGGAGATCAGCTGAGGAAATAAAAAAATTGGTTGGTACTTCCTATTTTATACTTGATGTTGAGGTGGAACTACTTTAAGTATGTGGACCACTTTTAATGGCAATCATTCTGCAATTTTCCTTGGGTCTGTATGAAATGTAGTGGCTTGTGATAAGTGTGGATGACTGTCTCCTTCCCAAGAATGTAATGTCTCCACTGGCGGTAGGATTGCACAATGGAGTACATTTCTTTGTCGTAAGTAGGGTACTTATGGACAACATTTGATAGTGTCTCACTATGATATTCCATGGGGTGGTCACGTTGATCCGAAAATCGAAGGCTCAATAATTACACACTATAACCTCAATTTAATCAAGATATTTTTTTGATTGTGCATGTGAATATGACAACAAGAAAGACTTGAATAATTAAGAGCAATAACATATAACACAAGAATGCAAACCATCAACAAATTGAACACAAGAAGTTGATAACAGAGTTTTGCAATCTCGCCTATGTCTCCAGGCCTTTGTCTTCAGTGAGGGAGGCTTTCTCTATTCAATATTCAATGCTTTACAATATGCATTCAAATTACATCATATAGGGCTCAGACTGACTAGCTTTATTTTGGTTTGTCTCAAAAACCTGACGCAACATACGAAACTGAAAATAGAGTAGTATAACTCCGGGAAACTGCCTCCAAAGCTCAACTACTTTGCACTGCTCAAGACTACTTGACCTTGGCAAGTTCTTCCTCAACTTGATTCAATATTCTTTGTAGATTATTTATTGTGTAAAAACTCACAATGGATTGTTTTATATATCCATGAGGTAGAGGGATCAAATCCCAACATCCCACTTTTTGTGGCACTCAATTTGGCCCAATATCCACCAAGATATGGCAAAATAACCCAAACTAGTTAATAAAATCAATAAAAACCATAAAGATAAGGTCAAAACCCACTTTATGCCAAATAATAGGGATAATTCCCCCAAGATGAGCGCACACCCCTATTTATGGTCACATGGTTGAGCTTCTTGGATTCAAAGGCTAAGTCATAGCCATAACTCCCGTGCATATGGTAAGGGATCTGAACTATAGCCCGTGGCCCCCGCGCCCATATATTTAACAACACTTTACATATAACTTTGTGGACTTGTTATAACAAGTCATATAGTAGTGAAATGGAATATAAATTATTCCAAAGTCATAGCCTACCTTGGAGCTCACGAGTTCAAAACTTGTGGAGACCATGATTTTTATAGCATACAACCTAATGAGCCAACTACCTCGTGCCATGTGGCAGCCCAAGTCTGGGCCATGTGGCACCTTCTTATTTGTTGGAATGATGCCACTTGTCAATTAATGATTCAACCATGTGTCAGCTCCATACCTGAATTGTCAGAATTTGGCCACGTAAGCACACCTGCCATGTCATCACCGTACCTGCCACATGCCATGTTGTATAGACTGCCACATGTCCAATTTTTATTGGTCCAAATTAGCCCCTAAAAATGCCAAAAATGACTGCCACATGGCATGTCCTGGTGCTTCCATGTGTCCTTCTAATTTCATGTTGATGTCATCTTCTACTTGTCCTTCTGATGTCAGCAGTACAAATTGTTGACTTTGACTTTGACTTTTTTGCCAGTTTGACCTGAACTTTAGATTGCGATATCAGGAGCATACGACGTCCGTTTGAGCCCGTTCAAGTTGCATTGGGTTCATATTGATGAGGCCTTTTCACATGTCCATGTTGATGTCATTCTGATAACATTGATATTTAGGCTTTTCTGAGCTCTATCAAGCTCCTGGATCCAAATCTAGATCATGCCTTCCCACTAAGGACCTTTTGGACCCCAAAAGGTTTATTACATCAATCGACCATATCCTTACATCAATTGAATAATGAAAAACAACCTAGACTTAACATTAACTAGATTCAATAAGTGATTTCATAAATCAAATCACTTTTATTACATCAATGACAATGACACTGACTCAATTTACATATAGGGCATAAAATCTTCCCAATTCTAGTCAGACGACCCATCTCCTGGAAATGAAGTGTCACAGTCATTCCTTTGCTTCTCCGCAACATTTTCCTGCTGTCCTCTTGCAACATCCTTCTTCTCCTCAACAGCTTCCTTTTGTTCCTTTGCAACATCCATCTTTTTCTTGGGCTCTTCAAGCTTTGTTGAGTGTCACAACTCTGGATGCAACCTCCAACATCTATCCTCACAATGTCCGCTCTTCTGACAATGTGATAAAGTGTTTCTTTCTTGAAGAAACTTGATGGAATCGCTCCTTGACTGAGTCGAATCCCCCTTGGATTTCTCTAACTCCTTCCTTGGTTACACTGACTTTGCTCACACATTCCTTTTGATCTGCAATGTCGCATCATCGCATCTTGGCATACTTCTTGTCTCCAAGATCTTTCTTCCATATAATTTTTGTTTCCAATAGTCTGCAACACAATGGTTATTACTGCTACAAAATGTGCATGGAATCATTTTCCTGATAAGGTTCATGACTCTAGCATTGACGCAAACCCCCAGACCCGTAGGTTGGGATCCACACAGGATCTTTTCTTTTCGGTCCTTGAGAGTTTGATTGGCTCTTTTATTTCCCTTTCAGGAAATCAACACCCACAACAAACCTTGAGGAAACTCCTCTTTTATTTTGAGATACCATATTTCACGATTTCGTGAATCCCGTGGTCGAGCGCCTTATCTCTTCAACCTCCAAAACCTGAAATACTAATACTTGCCTTTTCCTGATGTCAATTTCATCTTTTTGGCTTTCGCAAATTCGAGAGTTGCGATGACGTGCAACTCTACTCTCGACCCTTGTAGTCCCGAACTTGCGACTTCCAATTTACTGAAATGCAAATGTTTTGATCTTCCCTTCCTCTTCGCAGTTTTGGGATTTCAACCACCGAAAAGCACTTCCACTATGTCCTCGGGGTCCTTGAACCTCCGAACCCCGAAATGCCAAAATGATGTCTTCTGAAATCCTTTCAGAATTCCGTGTACTAGGAGTTTGATATGCAAAGGATCGAATAATCTGTCGCTTTCATCTTTCGATCTCCGAAGTCCCAAAATGACGAAATGGTATTTCTCTTCCTGAGCTTTCATGACCCTCGATAGAAAGTCTCCTGTCCTTCCACGTGTTTCCTTCTTCTTGTTTCTGGTTTCCGGGTATCATGAGTTTGAAACGCTTGACCCCAACCTTATGTCACTACAATCCCCAATTTCCTGAACTCTAAAACACTTATACTCTTTCCCCACTCTTTCCACACATGAATACTTCTATTCGTGTTTCAGGGGTTTGATCAGTCAAGGATTTGTCTTATACTTTGGACTTTCGAACCTCGAAATGTCGAAATGATCTGATGTCCCAATAAGTTAAGATCAGCGGCCCCTTATCTGCCTTGCAACTCCTATAGATCCTACGTTTCTCACTATTTCAGGAGTTCTCCTTGGAGAACCTCGATCGTCCAAGTTTCTTCTTCAAAAACCTCTTCTCTGAGTCACCTCATTGATCCTCTTCACTTTGACTTGGCCTCTGCACGATGACCAAAAATCCTCTCCTGCTCTTCAACACTTTGAAAGTGCTGACCCTCCTAAGCTTCCTTTCACAAACTTAAGTCTCCTAAAAGACTTCTGCACGCACTCCTTGCGACACTTCTTCAAATATTCCTAAATATTTGAATCTCTTGACTTTGTGCAACTCTGCAACAACAGTCCTTCAACCTCTCAACCTTAGTCTATGTGTTCTAAGGTCTCGACTAGCCTGCACACACCTTGCATGGATTCTATGCTTGTCTTGCACTTCATTTGAAATGAGAACAATGGTATCCCTCCTGAGCTTCCAGAGATGAACTCTGAACCCATCAATGCACTCCTTGCGGACGCTTCACTACACTCCTTGCAGGAACTCTGACTCAAGAAGAGAAACATTTTAAACTCATTTCCTTACTCTCAGAGACTTCAAATACTTAACATGAAATCATATATACATAGCATAAAATAAAATGTACAACAGAAAGAGTAAAACAACCATAAGCATAACATTTAGTATGTATACACAAAAAACATTAGAACCCCATGAGTCTAAATCAAAGCTTCATGTATTAATTTTAGAACTTCTGTACATGGATTCTTCTCTACCACTCTTCGCTACAGCTCTTCTCTATGCTCTATGATATCCTTGCTAATTTTACAATGATACAAGATGAGGGTGTCTATAGTTGGTTTTCCCTCTAGCTCCTAAAACTGTCTAATCTAGAATTTAAATCTACCTACTTTCATTAACTATGCATAAATGCCTCTACACCTTACAGATGAGAACGAATCACTCAAGATCTATTTACAATATGGAAGTATGCCCTTCTTAACTATTACATTAAAGTATGCGCATCCAAAATTTCAAAATATTGCAAACAATTTTAACATGTGCCAAAAAAATGCGATGGCATTTGTCCCATGCTCACTTGCTACCGGTGATTCTCTTGCATCATACTCCCTCGCTTGAAATTTTTCATGGAATCTTGTTCATGATCTCTTGCACTGTCTGTCAATGCTTCTGAATTCTTGCTTCATTCTCTCAGCTAGCATCTTCAACTAGATGTCCCTTCCACTTGACTAAGTATTCAAAATAGTCTTTTCTCCTAGTCCTCTTACTGACTCTCTTGTCAAGTATACTTTCCATCTGTGGATTTTCAGCTACAAGCATTTGTTTAGTCTATTGAACCTCTATTTTTTCACTGTTTTCTCCTGCTTCGTCAGCTTTGTAAGGGGATAAATATGAGATGTTGAATATCGATGAAATTTCGATCCCATCGGGTAATTCGATCTCATATGCATTTGCCCCAAATTTCCTTATGATCTTGCATGGTCCAATCTTTTTCATTTTCACTTTGTTATACATTCCCCTTGGGAACCTTTCCTTTCTCAAGTGTGCAAAAATCAGATCACCAGCTTCAAATTGAAGTTCTCTCCTGTGTTGATTTTCTCTGCGCTTGTACTCTTGGCTCGAGTTCTGCAATCGCTCCTTCAGTTGGCTGTGAATTTCTTTCATTGCCTCTGCAAAATTATCTGCACTAGCACTTCTAGTTTCATCCTGTTCTAAATCCTTCATTTCAGAAACTCCCCTTGGTTATATTCCATAAACAATGTGGAATGGACTCTGCCCTGTGCTTCTATTGTGTGAATTATTGTAAGAAAATTCTTCCTGTGGCAGAATGTGATCCCACTGACTGTGGTGTTCAGTCACTAGGCTTCTCGGTAAATCTCCCAAGATTCTGTTCACAACTTCTGTCTGTCCATCCGTCTAAGGATGATAAGTTGAGCTAAAAGACAAACTTGTCCCCAACTTCTTCCATAAATTCCTCCAGAAATGTTCGACGAACTTGGTGTCTCGATATGAAACTATATTCCTTGGTAAGTCATGAAGTCTGGCGACTTCTTTGAAAAGCAGGTTCGTGATATGAGTCGCGTCACTGGTTTTCTGACATGGTATAAAGTGTGCCATTTTAGAAAATCTGTCTACCACCATGTTGACGGGCAAAATTGAATGCTTGCCAACTGGAAGAGTGGATCCGGTTCGGGGTTGTATAAATAACCCAAGCCGTTTGGAATGACCCACCCTAATGGGTTTAGCGGCTCCGTTAGCCGATCTAAGTCCTAGGAAAACAAATAAAACTACACTAAGGAACTAATCTAAATGAAAACAATAATTAAAGCAAACTATGTAATGAAACTAAAATACATATATGAAATCTACTACCTAAATTATACAACTATAATTGTATAAAATTAAATGTTCAATTATCAACAGAATCAGGTCCAATTACAAATAAACAATATTTACAGATTACAGATTTAAATGAAAACCTGCAAAAGTCATTTGTAATCTGTCCTAAGACAACGAAACTATTGTTTTTTGATTTTTATAATTTTATGAGAAAGAAATTAAATAAAAACTATCTAAGCTAAGCAACTAAAATAATAATTCTAACTATAAATCTGAACTATAAATATATCTATCTAAACTACTTATATTATACTAACAAGTTAACTATCAAACAACAAATAACAAACTGACCTGAAGTAACGCTTCAGGTTTGTCCTGTATGCAATAGTTGATGCAGTTGTTCAGTGGGAGGAAACCTGCACCAGATTCTCCATGAGATTCTCGTAAACTAGAAGCAGTTGTGCTCTTCAAATATAAACAACAGGACAAACAAGACATAAAAAATTACAACAATCTTATGATTTACAAACCATCACAATTAGATAAATCTATGTGCAACAATTTGTCTGTAACAATTCAATCAATGAAGAAGATAAACATTTAATTCATTAAATTGAAGCAAGGTAATTGTTGTACTTTTAAAATAAGAGAAATCAGATATGGAAAACATATAAACCAAGTCACATCAACCTGCAATGAATTACGATAGCTAAATTAGTCTATAATTGACTACAAACTAATATGAATAAAACTTGAAACAAAAGTTTGATATATTGAAAGCTAAAGCTGTTACAAGACATCAACTTTCATCCCAGTTTGTATCATAAATCCATGATCTGGTTCTCCCAACAGTGATGATGATGGGTCCCTTACAAAAAATGACAAGTATTTACAGACTTCCCACAGGGTAAAACATCCCTGTTGGAATTATCAAAACAGTTTACAAAAAATCTGGGGATACTATCCCAAGTCTCTATTTCTGACTCAAGCTAACAACTACATCACAAAAGTATCTCCTAAACTGCTACAACATGCCCAATTGATCATTGTAATTCATATGCACCTGAACAGTAAGAAAAGGCTTCGATCATGATAACTTGGAATTGACGAAGGTCATTGCTGCTTCGACGTTCCTGAAGACAATTGAACCGGTGGTTTTGTGTTTCTTCTCATTGGTCTGTAGCCTGTCGTTCTCCTTTGCCAGCACTGTCACTTGCTCCTCTAACGATTTGATCTTTAATTGCAACAAGGGAACGTCGGTGTAATAACTCTCTAGACAAGCATTACATTGGATGCATGATTGTTGTTCGGGCTTTGGCATCACATGGAAGGGTTTGTTCAGATTACGAGGGGTTTTCTTGTGCAGCTTGATTTGTGGGTAATTTGGGTCATTTTTGAGGCAAGGGGGTAAGTTAGAGACATATTCATGGGTTTCTTAGAGAATAGGCCATGAGAATAGGGGTACTCTTCAGCTAGGAAACGCTCGATATCGGAGTTCGAGTCCTCACTTAGCATTATGGGCTTTTGGTCGATGTTCTGTTTAGGTTTGTTACGGGCAAGTCTTGATATCAATCGAGCATTTTTCTTCCCCCTTCTGTCAACAGTAGTATCACTGTTGTCTTTCTTCCTCCCAAGTCTTTTGATGGCCTTAGCATCATCCTTAGCACACGGGTTAACCAAGGCATCAGGTAGGTCTGAGTCGGGGTAAACTGAGGGTTTGACAGAGGGTAGAAGGATATGAAGCGACACGGCTGGTCTAGCCAAAGTCTCACTGACCACAGTCTTGTCGATTTGAGCAGACTTTGGATTAGCAAATCCATTTCTAGATAGAAAGGCTTGCCAATTATCGCCACTAAGGTTTAAATGGTGGAAGATAATGAGTCTAATAAAGCTGTGATGAAAAAGAATGCTATCAGCCTTCTCGCGCTTGAATCTCTTAGCCATTTTGTAAATACTAAGCAAGAAGTAATGAGGCATGTTCACAGGATAACCCATGAAATTCATCAATAGCCGTAGGTGATACAGAAATACCAAGCCATACCAACCTTCACAGGTCACAAATTGTTTCATAATTACCAAAAGATCATGCCACCTGGGTTTGAGGGTAGAAATAGGCATACCTTTATCACAGGAAACAATATTTCTTGATACGAATAGTAATGGCCATGACACCTCATCTACTTTGGAATATTTAAACCATCGTTGGCCTGTAGCTACTAGTCCTGTAGCTGAGCTTATGAATTCTTCATTCAGATCAAGCTGTATGTCACCGACTTTAGCCCTGCAACCGTCAAAGGTGAGGGAAAATTGTTGGGAAACCGAAAGGTTGAAACCATCAAACCTTTGTATAAACACCAGCCAACCACTGTTTTCTAAATCCTTATGGGAATTATCGAATAGTAACAAAGTTTGGCTATCATTTGGCTCTATACGCGCCACCGGTGGCATAGACACGAGCACACGGTAAGCAACGTGCTTGGGCAAGGATTCGAATAGAGTATACGCAGGGGAAGAATGCTCAAGGGCTTACCCGAAAACAACAGAATTAACCTGGGATAGGGGGAAGCATTAATGACCGAATGTGCGAAGGTGGTGGATCTAGCTCAGCCCATGCAAAATAGTCATTTCCCACAGTACAACCAACAACGCATATAACGATTCAAATCACTATTGCATATGTTAAAAACCATGCCATTCAAAACAATCAATGAAATCTATGGTAAGTGGACCAAACATTCGTGTGAGCAATAGTTTTAGCATAGTTTAAAAACAAAAATAATGATTCGAAATCAATCACCAAGGGTTCGATCATATCAAATATGTGTTGTATGAAAAGATTACACCGAGGGTCTAACCACAACGTCAATGAGTTTTCATGAAACCAATGTGCCAACGAATTTGATCAAGATACATCAAACCACCAATAAATCAATGATTGAATCACAATCCTTAGGAAATCATCACAGTCTCATAAAAATTGAAATCATATTAACAACAAAAATGCCAAATAAGTAAAGAATCTTGGGGTCTTGCCAATTGTATAACCATAATTAAATTGGAAGCGCAATGAACATATAGACAAGAATGATCATAAAAATCCAGTGATTTTTTTAATATGACTTCGAAATCAAAGTTTTCACACTTGCAGTCGTGAAAACAAGAACAAAGGCAGGTGTGCAAATAGCGCAAAAAATAATGGTGTTATTTTATTCAAAGATTGCGACGAAAATCAAGGGTTGCAAAACACTGGCATGGGCATCTTATAAGGATAGGATAAAAATGCGAATTGACTGCCAACAATGGCGACACACTGGTAGAAGTAGTTATCTCTGCCAAAAGAACAAATCCTGATTATGATAATGAGAAAAAATCTAACTCAAAAGCAA
>ML793035.1:152147-178908 GCA_009831015.1 Picea engelmannii
TTTTTACAATAAACAGGAATTTCAAAAACCCTAGACATCCAAAAACCTAACCCTAGGAGATGAAGTGCCAAAAGTCATGTGGGCCCTGTTTGGGTAAGTTAGTACATCAACTTCCCGAGGTCGTAACTTTTTCATATGATCTCTATTTTAGGCACACGATATCCTGTTGGAAAGGTATCGTTGAGGAAATTCATTTTTGGGGCTCAATTAGAGCCTTTGGATATCATTTAGAATATTGATCCCGAAAAACCTTCATTTAGGCCCTCAAAATGGCCTCAAAAGTTTAAAAGTGATAAAAATAGTAAATTTCCAAAATTGCCAAAAAACTATTTTGAGTGAGTTGGAAAAGGTGGGTGGCCACCGATATCCACCTGGATCACTACATAACTAATTCAAATGGAAGAACAAGCTACACGATTGGGAAGCTTATTCCAAGAAATTTACAATGGTATATGGAAGTCCCTCTAACTCCGTAGGAATGAGGAGATATGAATTTTTTTGTTTGACAACCTAGCCAAAAAATTGAGGTCAACTCAACTATTTTTGGGGGACATAATTACTATAAATATAGGAAAAAATTTCACATTTTTAGTGTAACCAAATAATATATAAAGTTCAAGGTGTGATCAAGGTGTTGGGATTTCTTTTTTGTGTTCAAGAGAAGTCTAAGTGATTCTCTTACGTTCTTTCTTATTCTCAAACTATGCTATGAAGTTGTGATGCTACCGTGATATTTTCATGAGGTTGTGATGTTTCCATATAATCTTCTATGAAGTTTATATGTTTCCATTATGTGTATGTCAGGTTTTGATTCCACTGTATGATTTTATATGAAGTTTTAATGTTTTAGTATGCTCTTATATGAAGTTGTGATGTTGTTGCATGCTCTGCTATGAAGTTGTGATGTTGTCATGAGGTTGTGATATTGTTATATGCTCTATTATTATGTTGTGATTTTTTTGTGAGTGGATGTTTCCATGAGTGGAAGTTTTTGTGAATGGATTTTACTGTCAGTGGATGTTGTCGTTAATGATTACATATTGGTAATGATTCTATGAGGTTTCCTAGGGTTTGAAGGATTCTCTACGGAATGAAGCATGTAAGTGAAGTTAGAAGTACTCTGTGTATGAATATATTGTATTGATGATATCTTATTTAGTTGGTGCTCAATTGAGAATATTGGTTTCTTCATTCAATAGGTTGGTTCATCTGATATAGGAAGTGTTTTATTCCTTCCAATTGGAGCTGGTAAATCTAGTGGGTTGGTGCCTCCTTCCAGTTGGTGCTGGTAAATCAAGTATTTAGATCTTTCTTCAAGTTAGTGCTTGTAAATCAAGGGGTTTGTGCCTCCTTCTAGTTGGTGCTTCCTATGAATGTCATCTTAACATGATATAAGAAAATCATTGTATGGTTTTCTCTCGTTTGGGTTTCCACGTAGAAATAATTATGTTCTATGTATGGGTTTTTTTGATGATGAATGTCATTATTAATGGTTAATTTTTACATGATGTTATTAAGGTTAAAAATGAAAGAAAGTGTTCAATATTGTTTCATCCCCCCCTCTCAGTATTGGTGAATATTCCAACAATTGGTATCAGACAAGGTTCCTTTAGGAACAATATAACTACTGGAAGGAAGATCATGGATATTCTGGAAGTTACGCTACAAATGGAGTTCCATTCTTAAATGGATCGAACTTTTCTCATTGTATCATAAGGACGAGAGAATTTTTACAGGAACATGGTCTGACATTTGGAAATCAGTATTAGATGGTTACACCACTCCAAAAGGCAGACCAAAGGGTGCAAAAACAAAGAATCTACAGAAAGACAATGCAATAGACTTAAACGTAATTCTAAGGGGCTTATTAGAGTCTAAGAAGAAAATAAATGAAGTTGGAAAGCATTCATCGGCTAAAGAGATTTGGGACAAACTACAAGAAAACTACACAAATGAAGCAATGTAAGAATGTGTAGAAGATCAAAAGGAAGATACACCAAAGAAAGAATAAACACCAAAGAAAATGGATGACGACCCAAATAAACATGCATCAGATGAATCAAATGTGAAGGAAGTCAAATCAAGTAAGTATTATTATGGTGATAAATTAAATCCACATGACATTAAATGTACCTATGCAAATACAAATAATTTTAACAAAGATGAAGACGAAAGAAAAAAGCATGCCTTAGAATAAGAAGAGAATGATGAAGTAGAAGTTGAAGTATACCTTGAAGGGGAATTGATTAGTTCTCTATATTATTTGAAGAATGCAATGGATAAGAGAACAATGGTAATGGAACAACTATAAAGGTATCAAGAAAATAATACATTGCTAGAAGAGAAGTTAAGTGAGACTGAAAATAATATCATTTTTTAAAGGCACAAGTAGAAGTGGCTAAGAAGAATGAAGAATAAATAAAGAATAAATTAAAAGATAAATATACCCAACTAAGCACAAAATTGAAAAATGCTATGATTCAAATAGAAGAGGATAAAAAAATTGAAGTCCTAAATAGTCAACTAAAAGAGAAGGAACAAATTTTTCAAGAAAATGAACTTGAAATTGTTTCTCTAAGAGAAGAAGTGAAAATGACAAATTCCACAAAATTGAAGTTGAGAATATTTCATCATCCTTAGAAGACATCCTCAATTAGAAAATATCTTGTAGTGACAAGACATGTATTGGGTATGACCACAAGAAGAAACATATTGAAGAAGAAAAGACTTTCAAACTACCAAGAAAGACTGAAGAAAGACCTAAAGTCATACAAATGGTTCAAAGGATTCCAATAGCAAAGTAAAAGACCATGATAAATCAAGACATTCCAAGCAAGCATCTCAAATACATCCATTTCAAATAATACCCTTTGCTCCCAGGTATCAAAGTTTATTTCCTAGTTATTGTTTTTCTTGTGACAATTTTGGACATAAGGCTATAGACTATAGAGATTATGCAATAAATACTCAAGTCAGTAAAAGATGTATCTACAATAATGTTAAATGTTACAAATTCCACAACTGTGGATACATAGATCAGGACTGTAGAAGCATGATGGAGTCTTCCATGAAAGAAAATGCTCACATCAAATACAAGAAGTTTTGGAGAAGAAAACAAAAAAAAGAAGAATAGGTCAATGGATAATTATTACAGGACATACCCACAGGGGTTGCAGAGATAAGTAACAATGATAAATATGAAATTAAAGAGGAATACGTCAAGATTACAAATGATTATCTTGTAGCAGAGAAACATTATACATTATTCTAAACAATTTGGAATAGAGACTCCCATTATCATGGATAATGTTGAGGGGGTGTCATGAATAAGACCCTAAATTAGTAATGATGTGTCCACTTGAACAAGCCTTGAAGTTCCTTTAAATATCATTGACATAAATGTATATAATTCAAAGTGGTCCCCTTATGGTGTAGCTTTTAAGCATGGACCTCATGGGATGAGATAGCATGTGGTTGTTTCCACATTCCCACTTTGATTTGTACATAAATGGAGCCTTTAAGGAGCCTTCAATAAGCCCTAAAACCAAGTTAAGAATACCCTAAAGTAATGTGAAGAAGCTTACAGATGTCCAAGATAAAAATTGCAAGATGGAGATTATTGAAAGTATTATTTGTGGTCAATTTGGATATTCTATATTTGAGGGAATTTTTACCCTACATAACTAACTCAAATGGAATCACAAATTACATGGTTTGAAATATAATTCCGAGACCTTTCCAATGGTATATGGAAGTCCCTCTAACTCCCTAGGAATGAGGAGATATGAATTTTTCAGTTTGACAACCCAACCAGAAAATTGAGGTTGAATCAACTAATTTTTGGGGAAAAAATTACTATACATACATGATAGAATTTCATATTTTAGTGTAACCAACGAATATATCAAGTCTAAGGTGCATCAAGGTGTTTGGGTTTCTTTTTATTGTTCAATAAAAGTCTAAGGGATTCTCTTAAGGTCTTTCATATTCTCAAGGTATGTTGTGAAGTTGTGATGTTGTCGTGAGGTTATGATGTTGCCAAATGCTTTGTTATGAAGTTGTGATGTTGCCATGATGTTGTAATGATGTTGTGATGTTTTTGTATACTCTTATATGAAGTTTTGATGTTTTCATATACTCTCATATGAAGTTGTGATGTTATCATGATGTTGCCATGAGGCTACCATATGTTATGCTATGAAGTTGTGATTTTGTCGTGATGTTATTCTGAGTGGATGTTTCCTTTAGTGGACATTTATATGAATGGATGTTACCATTAGTGGATTTTTCCTTCTTATATTACATTCTGGAAATGATGCTATGAGGATTTCTAGGATTCAAAGGATTGTCTATGGAATGAAGCATGCAGGTGATGTCAGAAGTACTTTATGTATGAATATCTTGGATTGGTGATATCTTATTGAGTTGGTGCTCAATTGAGAATGTTGGTGTCTTAATTTAGCAGGTTGGTTTCTGTTCTTTAGGGAGTGTCTTCTTCCTTCCAGTTGGAGTTGGTAAAGCTATGGGTTGGTGCCTCCTTCCAATCAGTGCTGGTAAAATAGGGAGTTGGATATTCCTTTAGGTTAGTTCCTGTAAATCAGGTGGGTGCTAAATAATCTTGGAATTTGGTTCTTCATATGAATGTAATCTTAACATGATATAAGAAAATCAATCTGTGGTTTTCTCTCATTTGGGTTTCCACGTAAAAATCATTGTGTTATGTGTATGGTTTTTTGTGATAATGAGTGGAATTGTTAATGGTTATTGTTTACATGATGTGCTTAAGGTTAAAAATAAAAAAAATTCTCTTGATTCACCCCCACTCTCAGTATTCATGAATATTCCAACAGTTTGTTCATGCTTCTAAATACTTACACTATCTTTTTCGGGCTTCATTTTTCTTCATGTATACATTTCTTGTAGAAACTGTATAGTTACTATAGAAGCTGTACATTTTTTATAGAAACTATATTGTTCCTGTATGACTGTTTTATCTTTAAACTTCATTTATTCTTAATCTTCTTTTCATGAAATCATCGATAAAAAATAAAAACATCATCTCTTTAATTCATCATCTCTTGAATTCATCATCTCTTTAATTACAGTTTTTCTATGCACTAAAATACATTCATCTTCTTATTTGATCTTCATAGTTTAACATGCTTTATTTCTGTTCATTATACTAGATTCCCTTTATGCAATATAGAATTAACTGTACTTTCATATTGGTTTGTTCTCCTTCAAGAAATAATTTATAATTTCTGTATGTTATCTCAATTTCTACACCATTGCATGCATTTCAACCTTTGATCATTCTCAGTGATGTAGGAGCATATCTCCACGTCAGCCAGCCACGCCAGTGAATTCAAATCGCACGCTAAGAGAGAGGCACAACCTCATTTAAATCTGAATTCAATGTAACTTTAATGTTTAAGCTGTTGAGCTGGGAGCCTTGCCTTTGTGCAGGTTGTAGATAAGATCGGCCTTAAATGTTTATATGGTTGAGATATAGATCCAGATTTTGGACTAGACAACTATTCAATGTAATTGAATAGGGTAGGTAGGTTGGAGGGAAGAGCTCGAAGAGCCCCCTCAGGTAAAAGATGTTTTAGAGTATCTCATTTTGGAAGTAAGTGGAAGAGAGTTGGATGAGTAGGAGTCTGAGAAGAGCTAGAGAGATCTTGAGAACACCTTGTAATTATAGGCATTTGCCATTTTTAATATAAACAGAAGCAGTTTTTGCTGCATGAATTCTGTGTTGAATGAATGTCTGTGAGTGTTCCTTTGTATGCTGTAGATGTATACTGTAGTTGTGCATTTGTAGGAGTTGGTTGGATTTCAGGTGAAGGTCTTTGAGGCTTCACACCAGGAGGTTGTGACAGAACACTGAGGGTTCTGAGATCCGTACATAGAGGTTGCACTTCTGAACACTACGGGTTCAGACAAAGACATGATGCGACACAAGAGATGGAATCAAAAACTCAGGGAAGAACTCAAGGTTGCTGAATACCTTGGAGGTAAGGATTTGTGGGAGAGGACACAGTTGCAGATATAAGCTCTTAGGATTTATGTAGAGCTTTTCCAGGTGGGCATTGAGCAGGTGCAAGGAGTGCACAAAAGAAGGACTTTGTTGTGAGTTCGAAGAAGAACCGGAATCGTTGAGGATTCTGAGAGCTCTGCCAGGTGGGTGAGTGAGACAGTGTGCAGACAGACACAAAAGAGAAGAGAACTCTCTTGAGTTCTATGATTTGAAGGAAGAATCCACTAAGGGATCTTCACAGGGTTACTGAACACCCTGAAAGCTCAGCAAGAGGTTGCTGGAGAAAAAGGAGCCAGGCGGGCATCCAAACATTCTCCATCTGTGGGAGAAAGGAACAAGAAAAAGTTTCTGTGGAGGTTGAAGCTACCGAAAAATCTCAAGAGAAATATCACCTGCGTGTGCATGTGAGGACTCTACAAGGAGTGCAGTAGTCAAAGAATCCTTTGAGGATTCGGGAGTAAAAGCTCAGGAGGAACAACATTTTTACATGCGCAGTTGAGAAATCAGAGTGAGGAGTTCATAGAGGAGAAGGAAGACAAAATCCCTTAGGGGTCTGAGCATGTGAGAAGCTCAGGAGAGACAACACTATGGGTGTGTGAAGACTCTGCAGAGTGTGGTAGTCAAAGAATACTTTGAGGATTCAAAAGAAAAGCTCAGAAGGAGCTAGCAGTGTATTAAGCACAGTGAAGCTCAAGGTCATGGAGCTCATAGAGGAAAAAGAGCACAAAGGTCGAGACCTTTGAGAACATGGAATTCTTCTAAGTGTAGGAATAAAGTGCGCAGAAGCTCAAGAGGAGCAACGACAACCGTCGGATCGACTGGGAGGATCTGGACTATTGGAAGTTTTTCACGTCCAGAGAACACGTAGGAGAAGAGGTGATCCAAGTCGTTAGATCTATAGTGAAGAACCCGTCAGCCGTTGGATCGGGTGAAGGTGCGCAAATTTTAGCCTCTAGAGTAAGCGCACAAGAAGACTGGATCTGGACCATTGGATCTTGATTCAGAGACCCGATAGTCGTCAGATCTGCAGAGAATTGCGAGGGGGTTAAGCCTTCATGAACAGTAGAGGATAAATCCTAAAGAGAGGTGTAGTCATCTGGATAGTAGTCATCGAGAAAATCAAGACACTTCAAGTCTCGAAATATCGGGGAGATCTGGACCGTCCATTAGTGGAGACACATGGCGGAGATCGAAGCATCGAGAGTCAGGATATCGACATTCCCATGGAAAATATATCGAGGAAGTCCATGGTGAAAACCCCAACATAATATGAGTCGTCCGTTTGGGGAGACATGTGTCAGAAATCCTTAGAGAGTCGGTATATTGGCTATCGGGAAATTGGAGTTTCCGAGGTCGAAAGAATCGGGACATCAAAAGTCTCGAAATCCCGAGAGTTAATCAGGGTCGTCCATCTGGAGAGGATGCATGGTAGAAGTCAGAGCCATCGGGGGAAGGCCCAACAGGAGTTCATCCATCGGCAAATCGGAGATCGACATTTCGCGAGTCCCGTGGACATACGCGTTTCGACATTGGAAACCCTGAAACCCTGACAAGAATATATGACTGCGGTCATATGAAAGGTGGTCGTGTGGACCAGGGTATAGCTAGGAAGGGCTAAGGCCAAAGAATATCGGGAATCATAGGATCGCGAGTTCAGGGGACATGTGAGTTTCGACATTGGAAAGCCCGAAACCTCGACAAGGGGAAAGCGTCATTGTGGGAACCAATTGTCAGCATATCAGAGAAGTGGAAAGCTCCGTTGTGTGGGGGCCAAATATAAGCACAATGGAGAATCAGGATTCGAAGGATTGGGAATCCCATGAGCCAATGCATTGTGGCATTGAAAATCTCAAAACCCTGACGAGGAGACAAGACTGTGGTCACGGGATAATGGTCATATTGGCCAAGAGCCTAGACAAGAGAGCTAGTGCGTAAAGAACACGTCGGGATTCGAGGAATCGTGAATCCTGAGGGAATATGTATTTGGACATTGAAAAGTCTGAAACCTCGATGAGGAGGTATGGCTATGGTCATATAGGGGGATGTCACGTGGACCAGGAGCATATCCTGGAGGGCTAACGGGAGTTGGAGCACAACGGGATTTTGAAGCCCAAAACCCTGAAAGAAGGATAAGGCCGTGGTCTTATGAATTAGTGGTCACATGGACCAGAGAATAACCAGGAGGGATAATGTGTAAAGGGAGCATATCGGTGATCAGGGACTCAAGAGGTAAAGAACTCTTGACGATGGGGAACGCAAAACCCCAAAACCTGAAATTGGGATCAGGGAAAGAGCACGGTTAAGTGTAGAAAACCGTGTGGGTGAACGAAGGACCTGTGGATCGGGTTTTTTTTTCACAGAGATTCCATTGGGAGTCTAGAGGAGCCGTTTTGGCTCAAATGTGAACTTTGAACGATCCTTAAGACCGGGAGGTTAGGCGTAGAGACCCTGCGGGGTATGTTGGAGAGGGGAGCGGCGTAGCGCCATCACTCAGACACTACTGACAAGTTCATACTTCATATGCATTGCATGGAACCTCTCAAGTTTGTACGAACCTCAGGTTGACAAGGTAAATTAAGGAGCCAAAGATACAATAACATTATTGATGTTATTCCTAAGACCATTAGCAGACATAAAACCATTTTGGACCACGTAAAAATCATATTCAATAAGCAATACGAAATACCAAATATGAAGTCATATATAATTTTATGGTTTTTTTTAAGCCCCCAACTAAAACAAAATCTCATTTGAGATGATTCGGGCCCATCCAATCATGGTGTCTTCATGAAAAACATAGTGGATAATGTACAAAATGTATTTTGGCATAGATTTCATGGAATATAGTCCAATTATTTGAGAAAAAAATCTAGGAAAACTCTTTATATGGGTACTTTAGAGAACTTACCTCAACCTGAGCGAAATTGATATCAATTCTCAAGATGGTGAGATAAATTTTGATAAAATATTCTACTCCTCCATGTTCTTTGAGAAACTGGTCAACTAAAATTCTTAAACAACATAGTGGGGTTTGGAAGTCGTAACTTTATTTTGGATACTGAGGGGGACAAAGAAATTGCTCACTTCCCTTGGATTTGAATAATTATTCACTTTGTTTCAAAATTATCGGTGCACCAAAGTACCATTTCTTTAAATTCTTCCACCTCAAGTACAAACCTGACAAATGCAATGCCTAAATTCCAAACCTTGTTTAAGTCCTTCTTTGTAGAGGGGAAGAGAAAATATTTTTCATAGGCCTACGACCACTGGAACTGGTAGTCTTCATGTCCAATAGTTTTGAATGTGTCTCCACAATACAAGTATTTATTTTTATTTAACATGTCTATTGATTAATTGGGTTAGTTTTCATTGATGTAAACACTTGAAGAAAGTCCAGTAGAAAATTTTGGTATCCCCAACAATATGGTTAAGGGAATCAAGTTTGTATGATGTATAAATTCATGAAGACCAATGTATTTTTAGGTAAGACTATTCTAAATGGATGGTACATGTTGTGCCATTTCCGGTGATATGTTGAACATCACATAACTCCTCACAGTTAGAGAGTTATGGCCTTGTAAAGTTGGCGAACCCTCATGAGTTAGCTAGAAGCCCCTAGAAGGTCAAAGAAGTCAATTTATTTTAGAATCTTCTAGAAGAAGTTTACTAGTCAAAGTGGGTGTAACTAGGAGTTAATAATGAGTTAAGTTGTTGCAAAAAGAAAATAATTAAAAATAAATTAGTTGAAACTAGAAGTGGTGAGTTTAGTATTTGTGGATAAAGTGGTTGTAAGTGGACAAAGTGGTTAGAAGTGGGTTAGCCCTAAAAGAATGAAGTTGGAAAATGTTAGTTAGAAGGTAACCCCTTACGGAAGCTATTTGGAGAGTATAAATAAGAGAGAAAATGTCTCCTATTAGCACCTATTGAACACATTGAATATATTTTATTTTGTAAAAGGTTTATTGTAGGTACTAATTGATACATGTAAAGTTACACAAGTCTAAGGAAACAAGGAGGGTTGATGGTGAAAGTTTATAAGTTGCATAATTTTTGAGAAACCCTAGTTTTTGAAGTGTATGCAGGTTGCAGTGGAGGAAGTCGTGTACATACATGGGATGCAATGAAATAATGCCTGTACATATGTGGGATGTAGAAGAGGAGGTCACATACAGTTGGGAAAATCCATGAAAACTTGAGTGTTTGTGGATGAAAGGTCTCTAGAGTTTGAAAGAATGCTCCTAGAGAGCCCTATAATGATGAGGTACAACATATCTATATACAGGTTCAAACGGTATGTCATATTCTTATTGTAGATGGATAGTGTTGTCTATATGAGATATGGTTATGGGAGATTGAGGATTTTCCCTAGAGAGGATGTTGGTTGTATGGAACTTACTATATGAGCTAGATCTACAGAAATACAGTGCTAGTATGTTTGGTATTTATCATTGATACATCTTGTTGGTTTGCGTGTTGATGCATATCTTGTATTTCTTGGTACATGGTTGAGGGATATGTATGATTATGTATGCATAGGGCACAATTATATATTGGATATAGTGATAGACTGTAGGTGGATGTGATAGAGGCAACGAATGTCTAGAGGGTTGGAATTGTATGAATTTTAGAAAGGTGAAAACCCTATCTTTATGAAGGTGTACGCAGGCTAAAAGAGGATAGGTTGCGTACATACACAGACTGCAATATAGATAGGTCATGTACATACACATGTTGCAGCATATACATGTCGTGTATATATTAGTATATGTTGGTACAATATGATTACTAGTGCAGGTTGACTACAAGTTATTGGTAAAGGTTGATTACAGGTATTTGGGATTGGTAGAGGTTTATAGTGGTATATCTCATAATGACAGTGTTGAAGTGGTTTAAAAAATTATTTGAAACTTATATTTCAAGGCATTTGGATGTGGTAAGGATAGGCAGTTGTAGCCACCTTCCGGTTGTAGCCGGAGAATATACAAAATTGTAGCCTCCTTCTGGTTGTATCCAAAGAATTGGGGAGTTGGAGCTTCCCTTAGGTTGTATCCTAAAAATATAAGGGGTTGGAGCCTCCTTCCAATTGAAAATGGAGAACAAAGGAAGTTGGTGCTTCCAATGAATGTAATTCTTAAAGACATATAAGAAAAATAGTTCGATGGTTTTGTTCCTCATTGGGTTTTCACGTAAAAATATTGGTGTATTGTGTATGTGTATGATTTCTCATTATTCATGGTTTATTTATTATTCACTTGTTGAATGATAATGGTAAATTGATCATAAATATAAACACCACTTATATACTATGGTTAAAAAGGATTAAAAATCTCTATTATTGATTCATCCCCCCTCTCAGTAATCCAACAAGTGGTATCAGACTCGGTCCTTCAAGAGAAAATTTAACCATTGGAAGGAGATCATGGATTACTCTAAGATTGGGATACCACAGTTTTATGGAGAAGATTATGCCTTATGGAGTAGAAAAATGAAGACACACATACATGCACTAGGATTTGATTTTTGGCATTCAGTGGTAGATGGATACAAAGAACCAACCATTCCTCCAACAGATAAAGATGGAAAGAAACTTGAAGAGAAAAATTCAAGAGACACAAGTGCACTCCTAAATGGATTGTCAAAATATATCTACACAAAATTTATGCATTGTGATTTTACAAAGGACATCTGGGTCAAGTTGAAGAATGCATACAAAGAAGATGATAAAGTCAAAGAAGCTAAACTTCAATTTTTCAGAGAAAAATTGGAACAACTAAAGATGAATGAAGAAGAGAAAATAGCTTCCTACTTTCTACGAGTTGATAAAATAATAAAGAGTATCAAAGGCTTGGGAGATGAGGTAAATGAATAGGTTGTTGTCAAAAAGTTATTGAGATCTCTACCAATGAGATTTTATTCAAAGATTTCAACACAAGAAGAGAGAGAGGATCTAGCTACACTGGCCATGGATGAGATACATGGGACACTCACAACTTATGAGATGAGAAAAGAACAAGATAATCTAATTACAAAAGAAGCAACATTCAAAGCATCCAAGAAGTCAAATAAAAATGGAAAGCAAAAGGAAAAGTCATACAACAACAATAATGACATCTCAGAAGATGATGAAGAAGTAGTCAACTTCATTAGAAGACTTAAAAAGGGAACCGACAAATATAGAGGTAAGATTCCATTGAATTTTTGTATTTGTGATTTCATTAGTAATTTTGCTAAAAATTGTCCCCATAAGAAAAATAAAAGTAATGAAGAAGATGATTCAAATAGAAAAAAATCATATAGAGGAAAAAGAACCAATTTTTTTTTTTTAAGAAAATCGTTTGCACCAAAGAAGACAACAACTTATCAAATGAAGATCAAAGCAGTGAAAGTAATACAAAAGGGTTATATTTATGGAAAAAGAATATTTCGATGAAGAAGGATCCGAAGAAGAATATGAAGAGGCATAAGTTGACTAGAAATAATAATTTTTAAGTTCCATAGAAGTTATAAAACAAGAGAAGAACAAAAACAAGTCACTTCAGGAAGAACTAAAGGAAAGACGAGTTCATAATTCAGATGTACTAGAGAAGATGATTACTAAATTAAAAATCCAAGTCGAGGAAGATAAGATAATTAATGAAACACTTAGATAACATGTATAATAAAGAGATAGGATCATTGGGAATTAGGAAGAAGAGATTGTCACATTGAGAAAATATCTTCGAAAGAAAAACATGCAGAACAACTCTAAAGTTTTGGACGAGATTATTAGCAGTCAAAGAAAAAATCATGGCAAGTCTAGACTTGGATACAACTAGATAGAAAAGGGATCAAGATCCAAAACAACAAATCAAGAGACACAACCAAAACTCTACATAGAGATAGTCATAGGAGACAAGAATTTTTATAAGGAAGATCACAGCGACACTCCTCCACCCAGAAGGTTCATATTTCAGAATCAGTGACAGTCAGAAACAAGAATGACTCAATAATAAGAAGGGTTCAAAAGAGTAACTCATTTTAGAATATCTATAGCTCTCAAGTATCAAAATATATTTCTTGGTTTATGTTATTCATGTAACAATTTTGGACATTAGGTTGTGAATTGTAGAGAAAATAATAGGAACAAAGAAAACCATGAAAGTTATGCATGAAATGATTATTCAAGAAGGCCCAGTGAAGCACAAAACAAAAGCTACAATAGGTTTGAGTCCTTGAGTTCCGAGATAAAATGCTACAAATGAAAAATCCTTGGAAACATGGCTAAAGATTATAGAATGACAATTCCTCCAAGAGAATCACAACATAATAACAATAGGAAAATACATGAACCTCAAATGATATGGATAAGGAAGAAAAATCATCTCAACAGTGAAGAATGGACACTTGCTCTACAAGATAAAAAAAAGAAACATGGATGGTATGTTGACAATGGATGCTCAAAGTACATGATAGGTGATGAGGGAAAGTTTCTAACTTTGAAAAAGGAAAGAGATGGACCAGTATCCTTTGGAAATGATGACTCAACTAGAATCATTGGAAGAGGCACAGTTAGAATCGGAAATAAGGATACCAAGGTAGAGAATGTTCTACTAGTGGAAGATATGAAACATAATATTTTGAGTGTATGTAAAATATGTGTCCAAGGTAAAAAAAAATTGTTTGAATCACAAAAATGTGAGATAATAAAAGAAAGTTCAGGCAGAGTGGTTGCAACAGCTATAAGAGCTTCAAGAAACACATATGTATTAAGTGAAATTGGAAATGAAAAGTGTTGTCTAGGAAAGTGTTACTCTCTAATTTTGTTCTTGATTTAGTGGGTATTCGTAATCTTAAATCCTCCTTGCTTATACCTTGTTGCTTGAATTTTAGACTTTTACCCTTGGTTTGATTTTCTATGTTTTGCATTTTTTCACTTTGAAATAATTTTCTTAAGTTTTTGAAGGTTTAGGACGTGATTTAATGAGATTTGTCCCATCACTTGTCTATTTGAATTTTGAAATTTCAAATTATTGCCCAATCATGAATGGCGCTACAGGAATAGCGCTATTCCTGCAGCGCCAAGGTAATTATGTTTTGACATGTGCCAGCCAACCCAGATCTTATCATGATTGCACAAATTGTGGATAGAGGACCTGCATCAAATAAAACACGTTCTGATATTATTAAACAACACCATCACCTATTATTCTAATGTATAGGATGTTGTGTGAAGAGATTGAATTTAGAGGAGTTGTTGTGTTCTAATAGTCATAGGTTTTAAAGTTCCCAGTTTCAAACCACGCAGAGTTTTTACAGAAATGTATCAGTAACATGGCATCGAAGAAAAGTGGATAGATAATTAGGTTGGAACCTGAGGGCATATAATTTCTTGAAGCTTACCCACAAATGGTGTAGAGGTTTAAAAAAATGGGTTGGTTTGAGTTTTTTATGACCCTCCAGGGACATGATGAATAGGTCTCTATGATCTTCACACATAAACTTTGATTTTTCTAAAGTTGTGATTGGGAAATTGCTGATGATGGTGAATGAACACTCAATTGCAAGAGCCTGCATATTTTCAATTGGTGGAGAAAGGTGGTGGAAGAAAGAGAATGTGGTAATAGAGTTCATGAATCATTTCTTGATACCAAAAAAGAAGAACCCTAATTGGAAAAAAGGAATCTCACATAGATGGATCAGAAAGGAGTGACATACTGCATTGATTATCATTCACAGAGATCCTAAGATTGTTTAATCCAGTCTCTAAGTGATGATCAAAAACCAAGAAAAATTAAAATGGCCAAAGGGAAAATATCAGTTATACAGAAACATAGTGTTACAGTTGATGAATCCCCAATCAAATAATAAACATCTGCAACCAGAGTAACAAGGGCCAACAAAAGGAAGATGCAAACTCAACAAATCATTGTTGATACTCATGTAGGTAAAGGTCAAGAATAAGCCACCACCAATAGAGGTATCAGAACAAAACCTGATACAGAGATAAAAATGGAAGTGGATGAAGATTAATATTATAATATTAACCCAATTCAATCCACAGTCACTCATAAACATAAATTAGCCATTAAAAAAGGTGCCAATGGAAACAAACAGGAGAAGAAATCTACACCTATGTCTAAACACCCTAGGAGAAATTACACTAGGGTTACCAACAAATTTAGGTTAAAATCTAAGGCTATTTTTGACCCATCCATTAAAAAAGAGAACCTGATAGTCATAGAGGACAATTCTGTAGATTCTAAAACTGGTATTAAAGAATAGGCAGAGATATTTCCATTGCAGAGGAAAGAAAAAGAAGACAAAAACTTGGGGAAGATACAAAGAAAAGGAAAATAAGTTTCTCAGTATTTAACAACACCTATAACAAGAGAAACCACTATATCATCAAAAGCTGAAGTAGTGTTTTTTGATGACAAAGGTTATTATTCTGTAGAACAAGAAAAGCTACAGGAAATACTTTATTTTTTACATGTTTTAGTCTTTATCTTCAAGAGAAGTTGTAGAACATGTGGAGATGAATTTGTTGAAACCAAAAGAGGTTTTTTTGGGAAGATTCCCCTTCACAAAACCTCTCTCGGTTTTTACACAACAATCACATTTTAAGAGATTTGAATATATCTTTGAGGCTTATTTTTCTGAGATTTCATAATAAATAATTTCTGGTTTTAGTCAGTAAGTTTGGGAGAGGTTGTAGAACATCTAGAGATGAATTTATGGAAAAAAAAAGAGGTTTTTGTTTGGAACCTAACCCTTCACAGAAACCTCTCTCATGTTTTACACAAAAAACATATTTTAAGAGATTCCAATTTTATCTTTGAGGCCTATTTTTCTGAGATTTCATAATAAATAATTTCCTGTTTTAGTCAGTAATTTTGGGAGAGGTTGCAGAACATATGGAGATGAATTTATGGAAACAATTTTTTTTTTTTTTTTGGGAACGAGTCCCTTCACAAAAAATTCTCTCGTTTTTTACATATCTATCACCTTTTGAGAAATACAAAGATATTGTTGGACCTTATTTTTCAAGAATTTGCCAGATTTATTTTCCTAAAATATCTCATGGACAATAGTTGACAATCCACCTCATCAATTCGAATTGGAGATGGATAAGTTAAGGGTTGAAAATTTGATTATTCAGGGACATGTTTGAAACTCCTTGCAAGACAATTTTATTCTATGTTGAAACTTAATGGCAAAGACATATCAATGGTCAGACTTTCTCTTCTTTCATGTTCTTTTTCTCTTCTTTCTTGAGATCATTTTTCAATTGTAATGCATTGTTTTCTTGGTCTTAATTGATACAATGAAGAATGTTTTGTTATTATTATTATCAAGATTTGATTTACAAGATAATATTCTTGTTTCTTAACTATATTTTGAGATAAGAATTCTATGTGAGGTTAACAAATTGAACACTTCATATTCTTTTTCCTTATTTGTCTGATTTATCTATGTGGCTACCCTTTAACCAGCCAGTGGGATATCACTTTCCCTTATTCTGAAATTCCTGTTTACTTTGAAACCTTGAACCAGTTTTCAACCACCCTTTTAAAAAACCAAATCATAAAACCCTTAAAATACCATTGCAATAACCTGTTGATTCCCTATCTTGCCCTCTCACAGTCAAGTGCAACTTTAGGGACTAACATATTTTGGCGCCATTGTCGGGGACAAAGACACGAAGTATTTATCCTTGGGAGAACGACACTGATCAATTCTAGATCTTGATGGTGAACAAGAGTTGGATACTTTTTTGATTGTATCATTCACCTGGTGACTCTATGAAGGAAGAATCCATTGACAACTCCACTGATGCGAGATGTCAAAGGTTATGGAAGCCATTTTGGCTTGTAGGTTTGATCCATTTAATTTTTTTGGTATTCCTCGTTTTCCAAATGTTTTGCCTACTATGCATGAATGGGGAGACTACCTTCTGAGGTTCAGAGGAGATGATCACGATCATCGTGCACAACACTTGATTGATTTTCATAAATACATGGACCAGATTGATATTCATCATGAAGATTTATTGTTGAAGATGTTTATGTACTCTGTAGAAGGAGAGGTGAGACAATGGTACATATTTCTTCCTGCTTCTAGCATTTCTTCTTTAAGAGAATTTCATGTTGCATTCAATGAACAATGTAAAAGGTATTTTCCAGCTGAGCTTCTTTTGGTAGATTGTTGTGAACATTGTAAATCAAGATATTATTCTCAAGAAATTGATTACTCTAGCAGCACAGATGAAGAGGATGATTACATTGAGGAAGAGGAAGAAGATTCATTATCATCATATCTTCTTCTAAATCTGTCCTACAACAAGAATATTTTCAGCATTCTGATCTTGAAATTCATAACAATGATACTTTAGATGCATTTGGTATCAATCTGAATGTTTCTAATAGTAGTGACTATGATACCAATGTTGTTCTAATCTGTTTGAGGATCAATTGTTGACTAAAGAAATTCTTGTTGAAGACCATATTGTAGATGAGAAAGAAAAGACAACAGTTGCAAATGTATTTGATGTTGTTTCATATGCATCTTATGGTCAAAATTCTAATGATGATCAAGAAACATATATGCACTTAGTTTTTCAATATGATCATGAAGTAGAGGTCCTTGGTTTTTAGAGTTCATATTTTTTTTCAAATCATCCTTTATTTGATGAGTATGATGATAATCCTGAGGTCCTGGATCTAGATGTTAATGATATGATAAATTCTAACCAGCAAATTCATGAAGGAATTCATTCCATCGTCCATGAAGATCCAGAGCTAGTGTATGATAGTTATGAATTTGAAGGTAGCATGGAAAGTGATGATCGACCTCTTGATTTTGATGATGATAATGTTGTTTTAAACAATGTTATTCAAGAATCATATGAGTAGGTTCCATATGCTTTTGATAAAACCAATGATGTTCAAATGAGTTATGCTCTCATAAATGGAGAAGAAATCATAGAGCAACAATATGGCTTCTTGCATCAGCTAGAGATGCAGTACCATTGGTAGAATCCTATGTCTCTCTACATGGGGTTCGTGTTTCTAGAGGTTCAAAATTTTTCAACGCTTGAAATTAAAGTAAATTGCAGTTGTAAGTATGGGCTGTACATTCATTTTTTGCTGCAAAAATATCAGTTCTTCTACATTTTCTTATTTAATTGCAAGGAAGAAGACCCTCTTGGAAGTGAAATCATTTCATGGTTCCATTGGAAATTTTCCTACACATGATCAACATGATTTCAACAGGAAAGTAGAGGAGAATGGTTGAATAAGCTTGCATCCAAGCATTTTTGTTTTAGTATGAAAGAATAAGGACTCCATAGCCCAATGGAAAGACTACTTGCAGTTTTGTGGTTGTTATTTTTGAGCCCAATAAAGACTCCATATAGCCAATGGATTTGTTTTTATACAGTTGTGTTGTGAATAAAGGATGACAGAGCACGGAAATCAGAGAATCGAGAGCAAGGTAAAGGCATTGGTTTGTAGATCTTAAAGTTTATCATTAAAACTTCACCCCCAGAAGGAGCCAATGTTAGTCTCTAATTTTTTTCTTGATTTAGTGTGTATCCCTAATCCTAAATCCTCTCTGCTTATACCTTGTTGCTTGAATTTTAGACTTTTACCCTTGGTTTGATTTTCTATGTTTTGCATTTTTGCAGTTTGAAATAATTTTCTTAAGTTTTTGAAGGTTTAGGACGTGATTTAATGAGATTTGTCCCATCACTTGTCTATTTGAATTTTGAAATTTCAAATTATTGCCAAGTCATGAATGGCGCTACAGGAATAGCACTATTCCTACAACGCTAAGGTAATTATGTTTTGACATGTGCCATCCAACCCATATCTTATCATGATTGCACAAATCATGGATAGAGGACCTGCATCAAATCAAACCCGTCCTGATATTATTAAACAACACCATCACCTATTATTCTAGTATATCGGATGTTGTGTGCATAGATTGAATTTAGAGGAATTGTTGTGTTCTAAAAATCATTGGTTTTAAAGTTCTCATTTTCAAATGGTGCAGAGTTTTTACAGAAATGTATCAGTAAAATGGCGTCGAAGAAAAGTGGATAGATCATTAGGTTGGAACCTGAGGGCATAGAATTGCTTGAAGCTTACCCACAAATGGCGTAGAGGTTTAAAAATGTAGGTTGGTTTGATTTTTTTATGACCCTCTAGGGACATGATGAACATGTCTCCATGATCTTCGCACAAAAACTTTGATGTTTTTGAAGTTGTGATTGGGAAATTGTTAATGATGGTGACTAAACACTCAATTGTAAGAGCCTGTAGATTGTCAATTGGTGGAGAAAGGTGGTGGAAGAAAGAGAATGTGGTAATAGAGTTCATGAATCAATTCTTGATACCAAAAAAGAAGAACCCTAATTGGAAAAAAATAATACAACACAGCTGGATCATAAAGGAGTGACATACTGCATTGATTATCATTCACAAAGACCCTAGGATTGGTTAATCCAGTCTCTAAGTGAATATCCACAACCAATAAAAATTAAAAAGGCCAAAGGTAAAAGATTAGTTATACAAAAATAGAGTGTTAAAGTTGATGAATATCCAATCAAAGAAGAAATATCTGCAACCAGAGTAACAAGGGCCAACAAAAGGAAGATGCAAACTCAACAAATCGTTGTTGATACTCTTGTAGGTAAAGGTCAAGAAGAATCCACCACCAATAGAGGTAAGAGATCAAAACCTGATACAAAGATAAAAATGGAAGTGGATGAAGATTAATATTATAATATTAACCCAATTCAATCCACAGTCAGGCATAATCAGAAATCAACCATTAAAAAAGGTGCCAAGGTGAAAAAACAAGAGAATAAATCTACACCTCTGTCTAAATACCCTAGGAGAAATTCCAATAGGGTTGCCAAAAAATTTAGGCTAAACTCTAAGACTATGTTTGACCCATCGATTAAAAACGAGAACCTCATAGTCATAGAGGGCAATTCTGAAGATTATAAAATTGGTATTAAAGAACATGCAAAGTTATTTCCATTGCACAGGAAAGAAAAATAAGACAAAAACTTGGGGAGGATACAAAGAAAAGAAAAATAAGCTGCTCATTATTAAACAAGACCTATAACAAGAGCAACACCAGATTATCAAAATTTGAAGCATTGTTTTATGATGAAAAAGGCTATTATTCTACAAAACAAGTAAAGCTACATGAAATACTATGTTTTTTTACCTGTTTTAGTCTTTATCTTCAAGAGAAGTTACAGAACAACTAGAGATGAATTTGTTGAAACCAAAAAAGTTTTTTGTTGGGAACATGCCCCTTCACAAAAAACTCTCTCGGGTTTTACACAACAATCACATTTTAAGAGATTTGAATTTATCTTTGAGGCCTATTTTTCTAATATTTCATAATAAATAATTTCCTATTTTAGTCAGTAATTTTGGGAGAGGTTGCAGAACAGATGGATATGATTTGTTGAAACCAAAAGAAATTTTGTTGGGAACATTCCCCTTCACAAAAAACTCTCTCGGTTTTTACATAGCAATCACATTTTAAGATATTCGAATTTATCTTTGAGGCCTATTTTTCTGATATTTCATAATAAATAATTTCATGTTTTAGTCAGTAATTTTGGGAGAGGTTGCAGAACACATGGAGATGAATTTATGGAAACCAAAAGAGGTTTTTGTTGGGAATGAGTCCCTTCACAAACACCTCTCTCATTATTTACACAACTATCACCATTTGATATATACAAAGAGATTGTTGGACCCTATGCTTCAGGAATTTGCCAGATTTATTTTCTTAAAAAATCTCATGGACAATAGTTGACAAACCACCTCATCTAATTGAATTGGAGAAGGAGAAGTTAAGGGTCAAAAATTTGGATATTAAGGGACCTGTTTGAAACTCCTTGTAAGAAAATTTTATTCTATGTTTACACTTAATGGAAAAAACCATATTGATGGTCATGCTTTCTCTTCTTTCATGTTCTTTTTCTCTTCTTGCTTGAGATCATTTTTCAATTGCAATGCATTGTTTTCTTGGTCTTAATTGATACAGTGAAGAATTTGTTGTTATTATTATTATTATAAAGATTTGATTTACAACATAATATTCTTGTTTCTTAATTATATTTTGAGATAAGAATTCTATGTGAGGTTAACAAATTGAAGACTTCATATTCTTTTTCCTTATTTGTCTGCTTTATCTATGTGGATACCCTTTAACCAGTTAGTGGGATATCTCTTGCCATTATTCTAAAATTCCTATTTACTTTGGAACCTTGAACCAGTTTTCAACCACCCTTTTAAAAAACCAAATCATAAAACCCTTAAAATACCATTGCAATAACCTAATGATGTTGTAGCTTTCCCTCTCACAGTCAAGTGCAAATTTAGGGACTAACAGAAAGGATGATGAAGTGTGGATATGACACATAATAATGTGTCACATAAACTTTGATAATATTGTCAAATTCAACAAAAATAAAGTAGTCAAAAAAATTCCCCAGATCACGAAGCGAACCAACACTTTATGCAAGCATTGTCAATAAGGAAAGAAAACCAATACTAGCTTCAAGTCAAAGGAATACCCCACAACAAAGTTGTTGGAAATTGTGCATACTGATCTAGTTGGACCAAATAGAACAAAATGGTTGAAATATGAGAAATACTTTATGTTATTGGTTAATTATTATACAAGGATGATTGTAGTTTGTTTTCTCAGGAAGAAGTCAAAAGATTTCGAGAAGTTCAAGATATAAAAGGAAATGGTTGAAAATGAAATAGATTCAAAAATCAAATGTTTGAGATTGGATAATGGAGGAGAGTTTACTTCAAAGGAATTTATGGAATTCTACATCAAGCATGGGATAAAAAGGAAATTATCCATTGCTAGGACACCACAACAGAATAGAGTCATCGAAAGGAAGAACTTGACAATATAGGAAATGGATCAAACTATGTTAATGGATTCCAAGTTGACAGATATATTTTGGGAACATACAACACTTGTAGAAGTGCACATTCAAAATAGAGTAATGCTTAGAAACAACAGTGATAAAAATCCCTATGATATATGGAGAGGAAGACCAGTGAATGCGAAGAACTTCAAAGTTTTTGGAATAAAATGTTGCATTAAAAGAGAAGATGGTTGTTGAGCTCCGGTTTTGCCATATTTTTTCCATACAAATACACTTATCATTACACCTTGTCCCCGCATTTTGTCACTAATATATCCCTAATTACACCATAAACATCCATTATCTCTTGTTATTCATCCTATGTGGTTAATACACAATTTTCCATATTTTTAGTGATTAAACAAATGATTATACAATATTTTTGTCGATGATGATTTAATCCTATGTTTCTGAGCTCATCAGGTACTCCAAGTCATCCGGTACTAGAAGGTTCTACAAGTCATCTGGTACTCACAGTCCATGTCATTTGGTACTCAGACTCCATATCATTCGATACTCACAATTCAACACATCCAATACTAGATTGTTCTAGAAACCATCTGGTACCAGAATGCTCCAGGTCATCTGGTACCAGCATCAACAACAATCCGTTACTAGAAATAATTTGAAATTTTGGAAAGATTCTAGAGGAAAATCAGAGACATGGATTTTGATCAGAGCCACGTTTACATGTAGACACATGAGACGAAATTCACCCAGATCGCACGTGTGGACCTCCAGCTCAGGGGGAATGATTCTGTCAAAATTAGTAAAAAAACTCAAACTGCCAAATTATGCCTCGATTTACATGCACATGGGAGCATATATTGCAAAACCAAAAAATGGGTTCTTAGAAATATCATCCAGCTACAAAACCCATAAAATGTTTTCTACAATTCGAATTCATTGGGAATATATGGGTGGATCCCTAACTCGGATCTGCCCAAATAACAATAAAACCCAGATTTTTGAGGATTTTATCTAAAATTGTAGATTTTAAAATCTGAGCATTGGGATTCAGTCCCATCCACTCCTCAATGATTATTCATGTATAAATAAGCCTCATAAGGCTATGATAGGGAGCCATTAGTTTCATGAATATTTTGTAAATGAAAGATTTATTCTTGTGAGAAAGGCTTAAGGAGTTGTTAGCCATGTAAAAACTGAGTTTTTGATCTCAATGAAGAATTGATTGTTTCTGCCACATTGAGCATCTTTCTAGCTTGACTTGATTGTCGTCAAGCAACACTCACCTCCTGGGAAGGGCCCATCAGTGTGGGTAAGTGTTGCTATGTTCTATTTGCTTGGTAGTTTAACATTGCATTGTGTGTTTATTTCATTACAAGTCAATTTTAGTTTTGTTATCATTTGAGTTAAAGTTTTGTTAATTTTATGTTGTTGCATTAGATGGATGAATTTACACTTAGATCACATTTCTCAATTAAGTGCATTATTACACTTCTTAATCTTTGAGTCTAGTCTATACTCCTTCCATTACTTATGTGTGCTTATATTTCTGCATATCCTTTCAATGCTTTGTTTCTATGCTTAATTAATTGTGGACAACATTCCCTTGCTTCCATGCTTCACTCTCATCTATTTAATAATTCAAACCTCCCTTTGCATCTATCATTTTCCACCATTGATTTTCCATCCTACTCACACATCAAAACCTACTATTCAATTCACATATACATTCACTTATTCTACACTGTCCTAAATAGTGTAAAACAGAGTAGTTCCATTTGCCACATATAACCTTTCTCTTCTATATTCACCTCATCTTTCTTCACACAATTCGCTCCTTAGTTGTTAATTTGATTATACATTATAATCAGTTAATTACAAGAGTAGATCGTTTCCATCTCTTCCTCATTTTTTGTGTATTAGTTATTGAGTTTAAATGCTGCCTTTATATCTCAATTACATAGAAAACCACTTCCTTTTCTCATATTCATTCTTTTTCTTTCCATCTCTTTCTTTTTTCTTTACTTTATGGATGTATTCATTTGATGAGTGGTTCTAATTTTAAGATGTGTGATTTTACATTTGCTTAATATTTCTATAGTTTAAGTTTGGATTGCTTTAAGAATTATTTCTAATCTTAGTCAATTTTGTTTTTTCATTGCTTTGTACTAGTCTACACTTATTTTCACACTAATTTCCTCTCTTGTTTTTGTTATTGATGAATGCTTTTGTTATAATTTTGTAGGATAGAATTTAATCTTCCCATTTTAGGATAGATCTTTGCAATAAATTGTTGATCACATAGTTTTGTTTTAGTATTTCATTTTGTTTGGCTTCTTATTGCAAACTTGTAGCTTCAAACACCAATGGACAGATTAAAGGTCTAACTCATGAGACATGGCCTTCCCGCGTTGGAATTCTTCCTAAAGTGTTAGTTTCTATTGTGAATTTCATTTCTGTTTTCTTGTTTCTTTTATTGCATTTAAGTGTGGATCCACTATAGGAAATAATCATTGAAGGACATAAGACTTGAGTAAGCTACTCATGATTAGTCACACAAACATCACCTCGAGTGCCTGAAAGACTGTGATCTAAGCCTTTATAGCACTAAGTATTCCTATGTCCCAGTGATGAATCCTTAGTGTTAATTTGTTGCAGTGTGGGTTTGAAGATTGTTTTGCCGACCTTAGATTAGGCTAGACTAGGCTTTAAACCTGTGTTTCTTGCACCTGCACCTCGAAGCTTACGAGCCTCGATTGATAATTAAATGTGGGAATTAATAGTGCATATATATAGCCCCAACATTTTGGCACCATTTATTTCTCCAAAGCCTTAAATGTTCCTTTCATGCAAGTGTGTTTCTTTTCATGCAAGCATGTTTATTTTCATGCAAGTGTGGTGTGATTTTAAGGACGACCTAAGGGCGGAGAGAAGACAGTAAGACGTGATGGAAGAGCCCACACATCCACTTTAGTGGGGTTACTCCAAAGTTAGATTGTCCTCTTCCTTTTAGTAGTTAGAATTTGTGTTTTATTAGCATTAGCCATTTTTTATTGGGGCAAATTATATTAGTAATGTTATTTTATTTATGTCAGATTTAGGCCATTAGTTGTAATTATACCTCCTAGTCTCCTATATATACCAAGGAGACATTTTCATTTTGAATCATCTTATACTTGAACATTTAAGTGGGGTAAAAGGAGGTTGCCCCCTCGAAGAGGCTTATTATCTGAAATTGTATCTTTTTCAAGGCATTGAGTACTTTTTATGAGGTTTTTCTATGCTATATTGGTATTTGGTTCTTAACATATGGTATCAGAGCTCAAGGTCTTGGGGTTTCGCTGGTACATCTAAGACAACTTGGAATTTTCACTATAATTGTTTTTATACAATGTTTCAAAAGAAACGGCTTGAAGGATATTTATTAGATAGATCAAGGTACGTTGGGTTCAAAATTCAGCTCCTGAGGCCTTATAATTTTGGAGATACAGTCTGTACAAGATAGGGTTTTGGAACCATCCTGAAATGAGTCATTGCGGAATTTTCTCTATAAAAAAATTTCCATAACATTTCATACCCTGAAATTCAAAGGATATTTACAAAAATTATTAAGGTATCTGTGGTAAAAATTTCAGCTTCTGGGTCATCTTAAATTTATAGATACACCCTGTGTAAGATAGGGTATCTGACTAGTCCTATTGACTAGTCTCAAGAAGGTGTTCCAGGTAAAACAAGCATAGCTTCTTCCTAGAGTATTCAAATTGAGTGGGATTGGATTCATTGGATCGTGGACATTCTGTAGTATTTTTGGTGTGAGTTTTATAATTTTGTATCAATTATTTTGTGTGAGACACGCTATACAAGTGAGATCTCCTGGAAAAGACAAAAATCAACAAGTTGTGGGGAAGTTACCGTAAATTCCACTTGGCACATCCAATTTTGATCAGAGCTATGGCATTACAGAGAACACATATTAGAGAACTACATAAAATAAAGTTTCATACCCAAAAGGGCTAAAACATGAATAGTCCAATGATTTCTATACCCATGGGTGGTGTAGATGTTGTACTAGGAATCCAATGGTTACAATCATTAGGAACAATGGCTTTTAATTTTCAAGAACTTTTCATGAAATTTTCATTGGAAGGAAAAGAAATTGAGTTAAGAGGCATCACAGGGAAACCCGGTAAGGTGATAAGCTCTAACGGCATGACAAAATTATTTAAAAAGGGGCATCAAGGCATTATTGCACAACTATGTTCACTAGATGTTCAAACATCTAAGCCATCTATTCCTCAAGATCTCCAAAGGATCATTGATAAGCATTCAAAAGTATTTGAATATATTCCCAAAGGTCGTTCGCCCACTCGAAATCATGATCATGAAATTCACCTAATTCCTAGGAGTGTTCCTCCTAACATCAGGCCATACAGATACCCTTATGCCCAGAAGAGTGAAATTGAGTGCATGGTTTCAGAAATGTTAGAGGCTGGCATTATTAGACCTAGCCAAAGTTATTACTCTGCACTAGTGGTAATGGTATTCAAGAAAGATAGCTCATGGCGTATGCATCTAGATTATAGAGAGCTCAACAAGATCACTATTAAAGATAAGTTTCCCATTCCTTTCATTGATGAATTGTTAGATGAACTACACGGAGCAATCTATTTCACAAAATTGGATCTTCGTTCAGGGTATCATTAGATCAGAATGAAGGAAGAAGATATCCCAAAAACAACATTCCGAACTCATCAAGGCCATTATGAATTTTTGGTCATGCCTTTTGGCCTTACAAATGC
>ML793035.1:191079-206827 GCA_009831015.1 Picea engelmannii
CAACAGGCTTTGTATATCCAGTCTCTACTACATCCCAAACATCAACACCCAAGGCCATTAAATATGTTCTCATTCTAATCTTCCAGAAGGAAAAATTTGTTCCATCAAATAGAGGGGGCTTAGAGGCTGAAGTCCCTTCATGAATTTTCATGTTTAAGCTTACATATCTACCTTTGAATAAAAGGAACCTGCTCTAATACCAATTATTGAAATTACTAATACAACTGAGAGGGGGGGGGTGAATCAGTTGTCTTTGAGCTTAAACAATTATAAGTCTGTTAAAACATTCTTAATCTTTCTTCAAGTGATCATCAACATTATACAACATATGGACAGTAAAAGTAAAAAGCATTAATCACACATAAGGTATACACAGAGACAGATTTTCACGAGGAAACCCATAAAGGGAGAAAACCTCTTCTTCTTAAAAATGATAGGCAGTCTTTTAAGTTCTGTACATCATCTTTTGAGCACCAACTCAATGTGAGGCTGCTACCTCTATTTTTACAAGCTGCAACTTGTTTGAGAGCACCAACTCTCTGGTTTCTCTAGCACCCACTAGAAGGAAGCACCAACTCCTTGGTTTTTCTAGCACCCACTAGAAGGAAGCACCAACTCCCTATATGTTCCAGCACCAACTGGATGGAAGCACGAACTCCCAGTTACACAGGCTCCAACCTATATAACAGAGAACACTTGTTCTCCCTTGCACCACCCTACCACCCTGGTTTCTCTGGCTGCAATCATATGGAAGCTACAACTTCCTATGTTCAAGCTCCCACTTGAACCTTTGAGGACAATAGTCCTCTCGAGCAGCTCCCAACCTCCCTGAAATATTAAATGAATAAATAAGCAGTCAACTATGCAGATAAATAAATTCTTACCAATCTTTCTTTATTTTGTAAAACTGGTCTTCTACAAACTATTCTTCTGTTCTTCTCTTCTTATGTCTGTTCAACAGGTCTGCTCTGCATTAAATCATTTTGTCATTCTTCTTTTCTTCAACTTCTCTTCATCATCTTTTACTCTTCTCTGAGTTTCATCTCATGCTGTGCATATTGTCCATCTCACTCTGCACCTTCTGATTTTCCCTTTCTTATAGTTTTATTCTTTTCTCATACAGAACAACCAACCATCCACAGTCTGTCTCATTTTATTTTATACACATCTCCACGGCGGTTGCACTTCGCATTTCCTTAGAAAAAATAAAGACAACTGTTCGAGCAACTGAAACACCAACAAATTCGCAATCATGAATCCATTTCACTAATAGATTCGTAATTGAGGGGTTAACTGTGAGAGAGAACAGTAACCTTCTGATCATATTCCAAGCTCACCTGCACCGTTGGATTGGCTTCATGAGATCTTGCATTTATTTCCTTTAAATCAAGTTTCGACATTTCGACAATCATGTGCTGATTGTCTCGATACTTTGTTTTGTGATCTCCGAAGTTCCGATACAGAACTCTTTTGTACTAGCTCCTTCCCCAATATGACTATAGTCATAACCAAGCGCCTATGCAAGAAGTGCTTTCGCGATTTCTCATTTTGTGATTTTCGACACTATGCTTCGTTGACCCCAAGTTAGCGAAATTTCGATCACTTGCCACATGTCCTATGATTCGATGGTCCAGATGTGATCTTGATTCAATGGCTATGATTGAATCGTGATTTTGCAATTTTGGAATTCTTGTTGCATTGGTTTCTTTGCGTCTCCATGTCGCGATTCACGAAACTTTGATATGGAGTTAGATCAACGGTCTAGATCTGATCTCTATTCAATGGCTGTGATTAAATCGCGATTTCGACATCCTTGATGTCCAGTGTTTTTGTCACTTCAAAGTGTCAATTCATGAAACTACGACATGGGGTCGGATCAATGGTCTAGATCTAATCTCGATTCAATGGCTGCGATTAAATCGCGATTTCGCATATCGCGATTTTGCAATTCTTGAAGTGAATTTTCTTGATGCCTCCAACACCCGATCTGTGAAACTCTGAAAGGGAGTCGGATAAATGGTCCACATAACCCCCTGAGATGGACGATTGTCAGGATTTCAATGTTTTGTGTGCCCGCTTCTCCTTGTTATACTTTAAAAGGCATGCAGGTTCTCCTTTATCCAATGATGGTTAGGTACTACACTTGGATATAGCGTCTGGGATCTGTCCTCCTCTTCAACGCTCTTCTTGTCTATATTCTGATCTGACGACCCTCATTCTTTCGGGAATTTTGAATGAGATCCAACGATCAGAAATGCTTCTCGAACTTTACGGGCCTTCGATCATTCTATCAATGTTGCGTTGCTTTTTATCATTCGATCTTCCTAGACTTATCTTCTATTTGTTGTTGATTACAAACTTCCTATACTCATGCCATCTTCATTGTTGTAATTTCCATCAATGACAAGCATTCACTGTCTGTTAAATATTTTCCATTCGTTGTCAGTTTAATATTTTCCAACAAGCACTTAGGGTGTCATGGTACAAATGAGACAACACTTTGGGGAGTGAAGTGGAGTGTAAGGAATATGTGGCAGAATCGCAAGGTGGGACCATGGAATAGATAGTCGGAGATGCATTTTTCATTGAAGAGAGTCAACACCCCATTGACTTTTCATGTCTCGGGGGTTCGTAAGAGAAGGGGGCGGAAGTCCAACCTTTTGATTTGCAAAGTGGCGAAAGGCGAGAAGCGCTAGTGGGAAGCCTAGCTGGCGGTCATGTGTGGAGGGCACCGACAGCAAGAAGCTCTACCCATATCGGCATTTCAGGTATCGTGAGTTTGGGGAGGAAGAGTTGAGAGTCTCGACTCACGAACTCGTGAGTGGCGAGTTGTGACAAGCGCCTTTAAGTTTAGGCCTTGGTCATAGCTGGTGGTCATGCAGAGAAGGGGATCTTGCACCTAGTGTCATTCGCGCTAGGGAAGCTTATGAAAGGACCTGTGGATCAAAAGAAAGAATATTCAAGTAGGGAATTGAAAGAGACGATCTAGCTCAAAGGGAAATGAAGAACAATCCTGTAAGAGAATCCTCAACCTGAGGGATGGGTGGGTCTGCACCATCTGGTATCAGAGCCTGATTCTTGTTTGTATATTTCAGGCAGGAAAAGTGAGAAGGAATTTCAGCCATGCCGCCGAGGAGAAGAGACAGGAAAACACCTGATCTGCCAGGGGAAAGGGAAATGCTAGAAGGAAGGGGCAGGCAGGTGCAGAATCTAGAAGTGGAAAGAGATCTGCATGACATTCGCGCCAGACTCATGGATGTGGAAATAAAACAAAGGAACACATCTGATATTGGAGATGTCAGTGAGTCCGAAAGCGAAGATGATGTTGGACGTGAAGAAGAATAAATTTCAGTAGAAGATGCAGAAAATGAACGCTTGATTAGAGCTATTGCAAGAATGAGTGCAAGAGACAAAATGGACATTTCAGTTTATGAGGGGAACTTGGATGCTGAAGAGCTTCTATATTGGATTAGAGCTCTGGACACATATTTTGACTATGAATATGTCGAAGAAGAAAAGAAGGTCAAGCATGTTGTCACAAGACTTAAAGGACATGCAACATTGTGGTGGGATGAACTGCAAGCTGATAGACATTGCCAAGGTAAGCAGAAAATCAATAGTTGGGATAGGATGATTACAAAGATAAAAGAGAAATTCATTCCTAGAGATTATCAAATTTCTCTATTTCGAAGGATGCAGAACTTGAGACAGAAGATGATGACAATGAAGGAGTACATTGAAGAGTTCTACAGGCTGAACATCAGAGTAGGTCATCGTGAAAGTAATGATGAAAAGGTTGTCAGGTATATGAATGGTCTGAGATACGAAATTCAGGATGAGATGAGCATGATGACCATCCGAATGGTGGAATATGCTTATCAAATGGATCTAAAGGTGGAAGAGAAGATGAACCGAAAACAAGGTCAAAGAGGTCGAGGCAGAAGTCAAGCCAGAGGCAAATCAGTTGCCCAGGATAAAAATCAGAAACCCAAGGAAGACTGGAAGAAACCTCAGACTCAAACTGAGAGAGGTGGAAGCTCACAGAGAAGGAAATATGCTGATCAGAGAGGAGAGTATGCTGATAACAACATTTTTCCTTGTACTAGAGGTAGGGGAAGAGGAAGAGGTGGAGTGATAAAATGCTTCATGTGTGGAAAGGTCAGACACAAGTCTTATGAATGTCTAGACAAGAAGAAAGAGGAAGGAGAGACTCACATTAATGAAGCACAAAGGTGAAATGTTGAGGCAGAGGATGTTGAAGGAGGAAGATCGTTGATGATGTGAAAATCTCTTTTGACACCAGAGAAGGAGGTGGAGAATGCAGTGAAAAGGAACAGACTTTTTCGGACTGCTTGCAAAACCAAGGACAGGGTATGCAAAGTCATTGTGGACAGTGGTAGCACAGATAATCTTGTTTCAACAGAGATGGTAAAAAAACTGGAGTTGGAGACGATTGATCATCCGAGCACATATAGAGTTTTGTGGTTGCAAAAAGGACATCAGGTAAATGCCACTAAGCAATGTTTAGTTGAGTTTAAAATAGGAGTGTATAAAGATGAAATACTCTGTGATGTTATTCCTATGGATGTTTTTCATCTATTGCTGGGTGGACCGTGGAAATATGATAGAAATGTGATTCTTGATGGGAGGAAGAAAACATACACCCTAGAGAAGAATGGGAGAACTCACATGTTGCTTCCAATCAAAGATAAGGAGGTGAAACCTGAAGTAAGCAACATTGTACTTCTCATGAGTGGGAAGGAACTTCTTACAGAGGTTAAGAACATGGATGATTTTAGGGGATAAATTTCGCTCATGGGCTAATTTTCCATGGTTTTTCCAAAAATGAGATTTGCTATTTTAAAAATGATTCGCCCAAATTCTATAGGATAAAATTATTTTACCTCAAAAATCACCAAAATTTTATAAAAATTATATAAATTCCTTAGAAATTTGAATATTTTTACAAAAATATCGCCAATCATTTATAGTTGGCATATGAAGGATTAGTAAGATTCGCCAAGGTTTATACATTTTAAAATAAATTTCCATCCTTAAAATCATCCCCAGTTAAGAAGAAGGAGGAACCACAATTCATTGTGGTCAGGAAGCCAAAGATTGTTTTAACCATCACAAGGGTAGATGATTTACCAGAAGAGGTTCAAGAACTGCTGGAAGAGTTCGTTGACATAGTAGTGGACGAACTACCTCGTTTGTTGCCACCAATTAGAAGTATACGTCATCAAATTGATCTCATACCTGGAGCTAGTTTGCCAAACAAAGCAACGTACAGATTGACGCCGCAGGAGAATGAAGAGGTCAAAAGACAAGTCCAGGATTTGTTGGACAAACATTTGGTTAGAGAAAGCTTGAGTTCATATGTTGTTCCGACAGTGATCAGTCCGAAGAAAGACAGAGGCTGGAGGATGTGTACTGAATCAAGAGAAATCAACAAGATAACCATCAGGTACAGATTTCCATTGCCAAGAATGGATGATTTGATGGATTGCTTGAGTGGGGCCAATTTTTTTTCAAAGATTGATTTGAAAAGTGGATATCACCAGATTCGTATGAGAGAAGGTGATGAATGGAATACAACATTCAAAACCAATGAATGGTTATACGAATGGCTTGTCATGCTGTTTGGTTTAACAAACACACCAAGTACTTTCATGAGATTGATGAATGAAGTCCTGAAGAATTTCATCGGAAAATTTGTCATTGTGTATCTTGATGACATACTAATTTTTAGTAAAACAAAGGCAAAGCTTATGAAACATTTGGCTATAGTGATGAAGAGGTTACAGCAAGAGAAGTTGCTGATAAATATGAAGAAATCCTCATTCATGAAGACAAAGCTCATTTATTTTGGGTTTGTTATTTCTGCAGATAAGTTGAGGATGGATCCATATAAGGTGGAGGTAAACAAGAATTGGCCATCACCAAAGAATATCTTTGAAGTTCAAAGTTTTCACGGATTGGATAGTTTCTACCAAAATTTCATTAGGAATTTCAATGGAATTAGTGCACCAATGATAGACACAGTGAAGAAGAGACACAAATATTTTCACTGGACAGAAGAAGCTGAGAAAAGTTTCAATTTGCTGAAAAGGAAAATTATGGAACAACCAATTCTGGTGTTGCCTGATTTCCAAAAGACATTTCAAGTAAAATGTGATGCAAGTGGATTTGCAATAGGGCAGTCTTGAGTCAAGAAGACAGGTCGATAGTATATTTCAGTGAGAAGCTGAATGAAGCCAATATTAAATACTCCATGTATGATAAGGAATTATATGCTATTATTTAGGCATTGAAAAAATGGAGACATTACTTAATTCCTAAGGAGTTTGTCTTGTATAGTGATAATAATGCATTGCAATTTGTGACTCAATAAGAGAAGTTGAATCAAAGACATGTTAAATGGGTTGAATATATGCAAAATTTCACTTTTGTGATTAAACATATTTTTGGAACTGCTAACAAAGTTGTTGATGCTTTGAGCAGGAAATGTTTGCTATTGCAGGAGTTCAGAGTCAAAACATTGGGTTTTGATGATCTCAGGGACATGTACATAGATGATCCAGATTTTAAAGAGGCGTATGAAGCAGCTGAGAATCCAATTCTCAGGGACATAAGCCAATGGGAAGAATACATGATCCAGGAAGGATTATTGTTTAAAGGTAATCAACTTAGTATTCCAAAATGCTCCATGAGGGAGAATTTGCTGAAGGAGAAACATAGTGGAGGATTGGCCGGACATTTCAATCATGAAAATACATTCACAAAGTTGAATGAGTCATATTTTTGGCCAGGAATGCGAGCAGACATCAAAATATTCATGGATAGATGTAGAATTTGTCAACATTCAAAAGGAAAGAGATAGAATGCAGGTTTATAGCAGTCGTCACCCATACCTGACAGGCTGTGGGATGCAGTCAGCATGGACTTGATATTGGGGTTGCCAAGAAAACAAAGAGGGTTTGACTCAATCTTTGTGGTAGTGGATAGATTTTCCAAAATGGCACATTTCATTCCATGTCAGAAAACCAGTGACGCAACTCACATTGCGAACTTGTTTTTCAAAGAAATCATTCGACTTCACAACTTACCAAGGAGCATAGTTTCATATCGAGACACCAAGTTCGTAGGAAACTTCTGGAGAACCTTATGGAAAAATATGGGAACAAACTTTTCATTTATTTCATCTTATCATCCTCAGATGGATGGGCAGACACAAGTCATGAACAAGAGTTTGGGAGACTGGCTGAGGAGCTTGGTGACAGAACACCACAGTCAGTGGGAAAACATATTACCACAGGTGGAGTTTTCTTATAACGACTCGCTTAATAGGAGCACAGGACATAGTCCATTTCAAATTGTTTATGGCATGCAGCCGAGAGGAATTTCTAAGATGAGGGATTCAGAAGAGATTGCGACTAGGAGTGCTAGTACAGAAGATTTCACAGAGGCAATGAAGGAATTTCACAGCTAGGTGAAGGAACAATTGCAGAGTTTGAGCCAAGAATATAAGAGGAGAGAAGATCAACATAGGAGACAACCTTAGTTTGAATTTGGTGATTTGATCCTTGCACATTTGAGAAAGGAAAGGTTCCTGAGTGGAACATATAATAAACTGAAGATGAAGAAAATCAGACCATGTAAGGTCTTGAAGAAATTTGGGGTGAATGCATATGGGATTGATTTACCCGATGGGATTGAAATTTCTACGATATTCAATGTCTCAGATTTGTATCCATACAAAGCTGGAGCAGAAGAAGGTAATGAACAACCAGAGGTTCAATGGACCAAACAGATGCCAGTTGCAGAGAAGCCACAGATGGAAAGCATACTGGACAAAAGAGTTGGTAAGAGGACCAAGAGAAAGAAATACTTTGAATACTTGGTCAAGTGGAAGGGCCATCCACTATAAGATACCAGCTGAGAGAATGAAGTAGAAATCTAGAAGCATGGATAGAACCTGCGCGAGCTCATGGACAAGAGCCCATGAAAATTTTCAAGCGAGGGAGTATGATGCAGGAGCATCGCAAGGGCGTGCAAACATAGCTAGTAGCGAGACAACGCGGAGATAAGAGACAACCGGAAAAGCACCGAGAACTTTTTTTGAAAATGTTTTGAAATATTAATGAAGTCATTAAGTGGAGGCATGCTTGTATTATTGTAAAAGGACCTTGAGTGATCCACTCTTGTCCATAGTAGATAGGAGCCTTTATGTGTAATGAATGTAGGTAGATAGAATTTAATTCTAGATTAGACAGTTTTTGAGCGCAAGAGGGAAATGGGATATAGACACCCTCATTATATAGTTGTAACATGATTGTCAAGATAGAGCATAGAGCATAGAGAAGAGAGAAGAGAGCTGTAGTTGGAAACACCCATGTACAGAGATTTGAATTAATAGAAAGAGCTTCTATTCCAATTCATGGTGTCGTATTTGTTCTCTGTGTATGCACATTGAATGTTATGCTCATGGATTTTTACTTTTTGTTATACATTTTCTTTATATGCTATATATATGATTTCATGCTTTGTGTTTGAAGTCTAAGAGAGAGTAAGGAATGAGTTTCAATTTTTTCTCTGCCTGAGTGAGTAAAATTCTTGCAAGGAGTGTGGTGAATTTTGTCTGCAAGGAATGTGTTGACATAAGTTAGAGTTCATCTCTGAAATATCAGGAGGGATAACAAATATTCTCATTCTCGCAGAAGTGCAATTTGAGCACAGGAGCTGTACAAGGTGTGCGTAGGCCGAGTAAAGTCTTAGAGTTTGCAAAATTGAAAAATTGTTGAAGGACTACTACTGTAGGGAGTGAACAGAGTCGAAGGACTTCAATTCTTTGAAGTAATTGAAGGATTCACTGCAAGGAGTGCGTACGGGAGTCTTCTTTAAGACTCGAAGTTGGAGAAAGATTAGGAGGGATAGGGTCTTTGCAGTTTTTGAAGAAAATAACATAAGGTTGGTGCCTTGAGGCGTTGAAAGGAGGCGTAGCAAGTTTGCGTTGTAGGCGGGTAAGTTTTGCGGAGAAATACTTGGTTAAATTCGCAGGAATTGTCCAGGAAGAAAAGGATGGTCGAAATTCTTTGAGAAGAATTTGTGAAGTCACAAGAGTCGTCAGATCTTGTAGAGAAGCAGGTACGTTACAGTGAGCTTTCCTCAAGCGTAAGCTCAAAAGAAATCAGGCCCGTAGGATCCAAGTCAGCCAGGGCCATTGGATCGCTCGCGAAATCTCATTTCGAGGTTTCATGAGTTGAAGGATCAAAGGTTTTGCATCAAGGTTCGCGAAGTCGCAAAAGGAGATTAGTGAAGTGGTGAGTGGATCAGAGCTGCCCATGTGGGAAGGACAGCTAGCAGAGATCTAGAGATCTCACGAACTTGGAGGTTAGTGAGGTGAGAGCCCAAAAGTTGGGTACTCTATGTTGCGAAAGGCGAAGTCCCAAAAGGGCGAGAAGTTCCATTGTGGGATCGCGTGGACGACGTGTCAAAATTTGGTAGTTCAGTGCTTAGGCACATCGGATGTTCGGGTGTTGGCAATTGAAGAGTTGAGATATTAGAAAGAGAAGTCACGAGGCCGCGAGCTGTGATAAGGAGTATAGAGGAGTTTGGGATCTCAGCACTTTGGGTGTCATGGTACAAAGGAGACAACACTTCGGGGAGCGAAGTGGTGAAGTGAAAAGTGGAGCGTAAGGAACACGTGGCAGAATTGCAAGGTGGGCCCATAGAATAGATAGGTGAACACGTGTTGTTCATTTAAGAGATTCAACACCTCGTTGACTTTTCGTGTCTCGGGGGTTTGTAAGATAAGGGGACGGAAGTCCAACCTTTCGACTTGTGAAGTGGCGAAAGGAAAGAAGCGCTAGTGGGAAGCCTAGCCGATGATCACACGTGGAGGGTGCTAACAGCAGGGAGCTATACCCGTATCGACATTTCAGGTATCGTGATTTTGGGGAGGAAGAGTCGAGAGTCTCGACTCACGAACTTGCGAGTGGCGAGTTGTGACAAGCACCTTTCATTTTAGGCCTTGGTCATAGCCGGTAGTCATGCGAAGAAGGGAGAGCTTGCACCTAGTGTCGTTCGCGCCAGGGAAGCTTCTGAAAGAACCTGTGGATCAAAAGAAAGAATATTCAAGCAGGGAATTGAAAGAGCCGATCCGGCTCAAAGGGAAATGAAGAACGATCCTGTAAGTGGATCCTTGACCTGAGGGCTGAGTGGGTCTGCACCAGGAAAAATCCCCCATCATAATTTACATGGTTTATTGAGCATACATCTGTTAATGATTGATGAAATCATATGTGATACGTAATTTAGAAATTTCCTTTATGCTTGTAATATTTTAAAATAAATTTCATTTCCAAATTTACAATCATGAATACGGTTTAATTTTTGGTTGTTTCTTTAAGCATGGCATCAATGTATATTTCTTCTCTCGTAATATTAGTATTGGTTTAGTTCTTTTAGATTTTTCTGTTCTAGTACTACTGGTACAGGAACCAGTAGGTTCCTGTACTAATAGTACAAAAATTTAAATCTTTTTTCGAGGGTAATTTTTGCAGGATATTTTCAGCAGCTCTGAGCTCTAGCATACCTCATTTCTCTCCTTCAGTCAACATGCACCGGTTCCACATAGTCCACTTTCAGCTTGCAGAAAGTTTATGTCCTAATGAGAGTTTGCATGAAGACATGCAAACCAGCAGGTTTGGGGGAGAGAGAGACATAAGGAATCTCAGTAGATTAACATTCATCAACTCTCTCTCCTAGATATCCATCAGTTCACAGCCTTGCTCCGCTTCATCTTCAAATTTCAGCAGTCTACATAATGGTTTTGCAAAAATTTCATCATGTTCTTCTAGTTTCCACTTCAACATGCATTAGAATTCAAAGCAAGGGTAACTTGAGGTAAAACTAGTAAAAACCTTTTTAATTTACTAAGAATGTGGAAAACATGATTCATAACAACTATTACCCACTCCACACTCCACTATGCATTATCACAACTACTTAGTAAACCCTCCATATTCACTCCACTTGCAATAATGAACAATATACTTTGATGATAAGACCAAGTAATGAAAAGGAAATATGAGGTATACAAATACAAAGCAACATATATAGTGTCTTCTCTTTGTATATCATAAAGAATTCTTAAGTCATCTCAAAGAGGATGAAGTCATTGTTGCCTATCCAAGCAAAGAAACTGTTAAGGTCCTAACCCGCACATAGGTAGATCAATGCATTCAGATGTAATAAAGGTCAATATTAATAAGGCCTTTCAATAAAATAGAATAAGGTGGATGTAAGAAGACCTAATAGAAGCTTCCACTTCTAGAAGGATCTTCCTCTAGATGCTTCTCTTAATAGACATATTTAGTATAAATAAGAGGCGAGGGTATGAGAACCCTATCTTGGAGATTATTGTAACAGAGAGCTGCTCGACTGGAGGTTGCCCCCTTGAAGAGGCCTGTGAACATTGCTTTCTGAATCAAAGTTGTTTTCTATTTCTATTTCGAGTATCATTTCTGTGTATTGTGAATATTATGCTGGATATTTTACTGTTATTCTGCCATTTCTAGCATTTTATTTCTATTCTGTATATTTTATATATCTGGTATCTTGCAAGTGGTATCAGAGCACTTTCCTTGGCAGAAATTGTGGGTATTTTTTTTCCAGGGTAGAGACTTATTCCGGCATCTTTAAGCCACAGAGATCTATCATTACGTGCATAAACCTGCGGTTGAGGGATTCATACATGTAGGAAATACAAGTGGTTCTTAAGTGCACATCTGTTGGCCACCCTTGTAACCCCTGTTGGTACCCCTTCAAGTGGTAGCGCATCAGAAAACACCTGTGTATGGATCGGCCTAGATTTCCTGAAGCCCTCTTTATATAAACCTATCGGCCGCCAGACTGCTATAGTGTCACCGAGAACAACACTCGGGAAGATACTCTCTAGTACCTGGGTAGTCGGGTAGTATGGCTAAGGGTACGATCTATCCTCCTTAGTTAGTACCCTGAGATATTGGGCCGAGTACTACTGTTGGACCTCGCACGTATATCAGAGAGCTATAGTACAGGTCAAACCCTTGTCTGTAGAACCCTTGAATACCTAACCTTTGGGGAACATAAACAACAACATAAACAAATTAAACCGACGAGATCTATTGACGTGCATCTGTGTTCGCATTGCTAAGTAAATACTCTTTGGTTCAGAATTTGGGGATTTCAGCACTGCGACATTCTTCAGACCAAAGTATAACCCCGCAGCTGGAAATTTTTTCTCCATTATTTGAGACCTATTCCATTAGACTCATCTCTTCTCCCTTATCACATTCCTCCATATCATTTTTCTGAAAAAAAAATTGACCCCGCCCGCTCCCTTTCCAGTTCACCCATCATCATGGCCCATACCCGTAGCCAAGAACTAGAGTCTCGCTTCAACACCTTGCAAGCTGGTTTACTTGAGACCCAATACGAAGTGCAACAACTCAGTGCTACTATTGCCTCCTGTGATGCCTCCATAAATGCCTTTGTCAATGTAGCCGTGCAGTCCGCAATGACGGAAGTAAAACATGAACTGACCACCCAGCTTGAATCTGTCTTTGCATCACTCTACACCAAACTCAAAATCCCTACATATGACTCTTTTCTTGAGGCACATAAAAATACTGAAGGTGAAACTTCTTCCCATTCCTTTTAACCCCATCACTTTCAAAGGGACATACGCCTTCCACGGGTGGATGTAACCAAATTTGATGGCTCAGACCCCACTAGTTGGGTCACACAAATGGAACATTATTTCTCTCTCTACAACATTACATATGACTTGGCCAAACTCCGGTATGGTGTTCTCCATCTAGATCAAGAATGTTGGCAATGGTGGCAATGGAGAAAAACTTCTCGTCAAGGATATATTGCTTGGACCCAATTTGTTGCTGAGCTTTATGAATGCTTTGACACTGAAACCAACCATTTGGGCCATTTGACAAAATTGAAGCAATCAGGCACAGTCAAAGACTTCATAGCTGCATTTGAGCGACTGGCTTTTCGAACAGAGGGCGTGACTGATGCTTTCTTTCAAGAGTGTTTTATCAGTGGCCTCAAGGAGGAGATTAGGCCCCATGTCCTCATGGCTCGACCTGCGACTTGGGTGGAGGCTACCAAAAATGCTAAAGAAGCACAACAAATTGTTTCCTCTCAAAACCGTAAGCATTCCTTTATCCTGTGCCCTAAACCAGTAAACCCCACTACTCCCTCCGCCCCATTAAAAATCCAAAAATTGACCGGGGCTGAAATGGCTGAAAGCCAACTCAAAGGCCTCTATTATAATTGTGATGAAAAATATTTCCCAGGCCACAAATGTAAGGAACAAAATCTCTTTATGGCCATCTCTGAGGATATTCAAGAAGAAGATGTTGACACTCCCATTGTGCCCGAGTCACCAGAAATCTATGACATAATCCCTCCCTCCGACCCTCCCGAAGTGGAACCGATTATTTCCCTCAATGCTCTCACTGACTTCTCTGCCCCCCAAACCCTCAAGTTAATCGGTTACATCAAGCAACGAAAGGTCATCAATCTGGTTGATAGTTGCAACACCCACAATTTTATTCATCGCCGCATTGCCCAAGAAACCCATTGCTACATCCATGTTGTCAACAATTTCCAAATCATGATTGCCAATGGTGGTTCTATGAAATGTGGTGGGCGCTGTGAAAATGTGCATCTCCAAATAGGTGACTACCACCTCAAATCCCATATGTTTGCTATTGACATGGGCGGTTGTGACATTGTGTTGGGCACAGACTGGCTAAGGACTTTGGGTCACATTCTCATGGATTTTCAGAAATTAACCATGCAATTTGACCAAGGAGGCCACCAATATAAATTTCAAGGCATCACTGTTGGTTCACCTGAGATCATCAGTTCTCATCGCATGGAAAAACTGCTCAAAAAATGTCATTTGGGTGTCATTGCCCAACTCCATGCCATACAAGCCACATAGACACCACCAGTGCCCCAAGACCTCCAAGCTCTCCTTTCTAAACATCAAATAGTATTTTCCACTCCCCATGGACTCCCCCCTTCCCGTGGTGTCCATGATCATTCCATTCCCCTTGTCCTAGGAATCCTTCCCCCCAATATATGTCCATATCGCCACCCCTTTGCACAAAAAAATGAAATTAAAAAAATGGTCCAGGAACTCCTTACTGGCGGAGTCATCTGTCCTAGTACGAGCCCTTACTCCTATCTGGTCGTCATGGTACTGAAGAAAGAAGGTTCTTGCAGAATGTGTCCTGACTTCCATGCTCTCAACAAACTAACCATCAAAGACAAATTTCCCATTCCTGTCATTGATGACCTTCTGGATGAATTGAGTGGCGCCCAATTCTTTACCAAACTTGATCTTCGCTCAGGCTATCACCAGATACACATGAAAGAGGCCAACATTCCCAAGACAACCTTTCGCACTCATGAGGTCCACTATGAGTTTTTGGTCATGCCCTTTGGCTTGTGTAACGCCCCCTCCACCTTCCAGAGCCTCATGAACCATGTCTTCTGCCCTTTTCTCCGTCATTTTGTCTTAGTTTTCTTTGATGATATCCTCATATATAGAAAAACCTGGATAGACCATCTTAATCATGTGGATCAAGTTCTTCGCCTACTCTCTCAGCACCATCTTTTCCTGAAACAGTCCAAATGTTCTTTTGGTGCCTCCGAAGTAGAATACTTGGGTCATCTGGTGGGAAAGGATGGCGTCAGGGTGGACCCGAGAAAGATTGAAGCTATGCAAGACTGGCCGCACCCAAAGACTGTCAAAAGATTGCATGGATTTTTGGTCCTCACAGGGTATTATCGCAAGTTCATTAAGAACTATGGAAAGATTGCAGCACCTCTCACGACTCTCCTCAAAAATAACTCTTTCACTTGGACTCCAACAACTGCTCAAGCTTTTCAAACCTTGAAGACGACCATGTGCACCACTCCGGTTCTGGCCCTTCCCGACTTCACAAAGACTTTTGTATTGGAATGTGACGCCTCAGGGAAAGGAATTGTTGTTGTCCTTATGCAAGAGGGTCGACCTTTGGCCTTCACTAGCAAGCAACTGTCTGAAAAGAATCTGGGCAAACCCATTTATGAAAAAGAAATGTTGGCGATTCTACATGCTGTTGAGTTGTGGCATCCATATCTCTTGGGGCAACGCTTACAAATTAAGACAGACCATCAAAGCCTCAATTACTTTCTGGAACAACGTATTTCCTCCCAGGAACAACAAAAATTGGTGACTAATCTCTTTGGATATGATTATGTTAAGAAACAAACATCAATATAGCATAGAAAAACCTCAGGAAAAGTACTCAATGCCTTGAAAAAGAGATAATTTGAGATAATAAGCCTCTTCGAGGGGGCAACCTCCTTTTACCCCACTAAAATGTTCAAGTACAAGATGATTCAAAATAAAAATGTCTCCTTGGTATATATATGAGACTAGGAGGTATAATTACAAATAATGGCCTAAAGCCGACATAATTAAAATAACATTACTAATCTAAATTACAACTAATGGCCTAAAGCCGACATAAATAAAATAAAATAGAATTACTAATATAATATGCCCCAATTAAGGGGTAATGAGCCAATATTAGGGCTTAACATGCCCCTCCCCTTGAGACAAGTGTTGTCCACAACGCTTGAGTAACTCTGGATGCTTCTATATAAAAGACTCATCTTCCCAAGTGGA
>ML793035.1:208243-221367 GCA_009831015.1 Picea engelmannii
TTCCAAGAAGTATTTAAGACTATCATGATCTGTTTTGACCTTGAAGTTCCTACCTATTAGGTAAGGATGCCATTTTTTCAATGCATGTAGTATTGCCATCATTTCCTTCTCATAAATGGGTTTGTGTAAGTCTCTTCCCTTGATTGGTCGACTTTCAAAAGCCAGGGGCCTAACCCGCACATAGGTAGATCAATGTATTCAGATGTAATAAAGGTCAATATTAATAAGGCCTTTCAATAAAATAGAATAAGGCAGATGTAAGAAGACCTAATAGAAGCTTCCACTTCTAGAAGGATCTTCCTCTAGATGCTTTTCTTAATAGACATATTTAGTATAAATAAGAGGCAAGGGTATGAGAACACTAGCTTGGAGATTATTGTAATAGAGCGCTGCTCGACTGGAGGTTTCCCCCTCGAAGAGGCCTATGAACATTTCTTTCTGAATCAAAGTGCTTTTCTATTGCTATTTCGAGTATCATTTCTGTGTATTGTGAAGATTATGCTGGATATTTTACTGTTATTCTTCCATTTCTAGCATTTTATTTTTGTTCTGTATATTTTATATATCTGCTATCTTGCAGAAACACAAAGTAAATATTGGTCTTAAAATTGATGTAAGATATAGAGTATAAACACGTCCAAGTTCATATGACCACCATCACCAACATTTTATAAACCATTCTCCATATACACACCATTCACCATCACTCTGATACCTCATCCACTGCTTGTCCTCCATTTTTACGATAATTTTATTTCTTTGTTTGAAATCAATCTATGGCAGTTTACAAAGTGTCATTCCACAAGAACTAACACCTACACAAAAGAAACAATGTCATATAAATCTATAAGCAGAGTATCATAAGTTTTTCACCTTGTTTGCATGAGGACATGCAAATCCTTGGGTTTGGGGTTGTGTTGAGCTCTAGTTTTGTAATATTTTTCACCATACAAATACACTTATCATTACACCTTGTCCCTGCATTTTGTCACTAATATATCCCTAATTACACCATAAACCTCCATTATCTCTTGTTATTCATCCTATGTGGTTAATACGCAATTTTCCATATTTTTAGTGATTAAACGAATGATTATACAATAGTTTTGTTGATGATGGTTTAATCCTATGTTTCTATGTCCAAGAAGCATGTTTTGAATTGTTTAGGTTTCGATATATGCATTGTCCATGTTCCGGTACCTATACTGTTCCGGTTCCGGTACCCACATTGTAGGTCATCCGATACTCCAAATCATCAAGTACCAGAAGGTTCTACATTCAACCGATACCTGCACAGTCATTCGGTACCTACACAGTCATCTGATACCCATGCTCCATGTCATCTAGTACCCACACTCCATGTCATCCAATACTCAGTTCGTCTGGTACCAATACTGGGCTGATCCGGTACTCCAAGTCATCTGGTACTAGAAGGTTCTACAAGACATCTGGTACTCATAGTCCATGTCATCCAGTACTCACACTTCATATCATATGTTACTCACAATTCAACACATCCAAAAACCATCCCGTACCAGAATGCTCCAGGTCATCCGGTACCAACATCAACAACAGTCCGGTACTAGGAATAATTCAAAATTTTGGAAAGCTTCTAGAGGAAAATCAGAGACATGGGTTTTGACCAGAGCCATGTTTACATGCAGAAACATGACACAAAATTCACCCAAATCACACGTATGGACCTCCATCTCAGGGGGGATGATTCTATCAAAATTAGCAAAAAAACTCAAACGACCAAATTATGCCTCGATTTACGTGCATATGGGAGAATATATTGCAAAACCAAAAATTGGGTTCTTAGAAATATCATCCATCTATAGAACCCATAAACCATTTTCTAAAATTCGAATTCCGTGGGAAGATATGGCTGGATCCCTAACTCAGATCTGCCCAAATTACAATAAAACCCAGATTTTTGAGGATTTTATCTAAAATTGTAAATTTTGAAATCTGAGCATTGGGATTCGGTCCCATCCAATCTTCAATGATTATTCATGTATAAATAATCCTCATAGGTCTATGAGAGGGAGCCATTAGTTTCATGAAAATTTTGTAAATCAAAGATTTATTCTTGTGAGAAAGCCTTAAGGAGTTGTTAGCCATGTAAAAACAGAGTTTTTGATCTCAATGAAGAATTGATTATTTCTGCCACATTGAGCATCCTTCTAGCTTGATTTGATTGTCTTCAAGCAACACTCACCTCCTGGGAAGGGCCCCTCAGCGTGGGTAAGTGTTTCTATGTTCTATTTGCTTGGTAGATTAACATTGCATTGTGTGTTTATTTCATTACAAGTCAATTTTAGTTTTGTTATCATTTGAGTTAAAGTTTTGTTAATTTTATGTTGTTGCATTATATGGATGAATTTACACTCAGATCACATTTCTCAATTGAGTGCATTATTACAGTTCTTAAGCTTTGAGTCTAGTCTATACTTCTTCCATTACTTATGTGTGCTTATATTTCTGCATATCCTTTCAATGCTCTATTTCTATGCTTAATTAATTGTGGACAACGTTCCCTTGCTTCCATGCTTCACTCCCATCTATTTAATTATTCAAACCTCCCTTTGCATCTATCATTTTCCACCATTGAATTTCCATCCTACTCACACATCAAGACCTACTATTCAATTCACATACACATTCACCTATTCTACGTTGTCCTAAATAGTGTAAAACATAGTTGTTCCATTTGCCATATATAACCTTTCTCTTCTATATTCACCTCATCTTTCCTCACATAATTTGGCCCTTAGTTGTTAATTTTATTATACATTATAATCAGTTAATTACAAGAGTAGATCACTTCCATCTCTTCCTCATTTTCTGTGTATTAGTTATTGAGTTTAAATGTTGCCTTTATATCTCAATTACACAGAAAACCACTTCCTTTTCTCATATTCATTCTTTTCCTTTCCATCTCTTTCTTTTTTCTTTACTTTATGGATGTATTCATTTGATGAGTAGTTCTGAGTTTAGGATGTGTGATTTTACATTTGCTTAAGATTTCTATAGTTTAAGTTTGGATTGCTTTAAGAATTATTTCTGTTCTTAGTCAATTTTGTTTTTTCATTGCTTTGTACTAGTCTACACTTATTTTCACACTAATTTCATCTCTTGTTTTTGTTATTGATGAATGCTTTTGTTATCATTTTGTAGGATAGAATTTAATATTCCCATTTTAAGATAGATCTTTGCAATAAATTGTTGATCACATAGTTTTGTTTTAGTATTTCATTTTGTTTGGCTTCTTATTGCAAACTTGTAGCTTCAAACACCAATGGACATATTAAAGGTCTAACTCATGAGACATGGCCTTCCCACATTGGAATTCTTCCCAAGGTGTTAGTTTCTATTGTTAATTTCATTTCTATTTGCTTGTTTCTTTTATTGCATTTAAGTTTGGATCCGCTATAGGAAATAATCATTGAAGGACATAAGACTTGAGTAAGCTACTCATGATTAATAACACGAACATCACCCCGAGTGCTTGAAAGACTGTGATCTAAGACTTTATAGCACTAAGTATTCTTATGTCCCGGTGATGAATCCTTAGTGTTAATTTGTTGCAGTGTGGGTTTGAAGATTGTTTTCCTGACTTTAGATTAGGCTAGACTAGGCTTGAATCATGCGTTTCCTTTGCTTGCACCTCGAAGCTTATGAGCCTCGGTTGATAATTAAATGTGGGAATTAATAATGCATATATATAGCCACAACAATGGCAGAATGGGAAAGTTCCATTCTCCTGTGGAAAAACGTATACTTGTTGGGTACTCAAGCAAAAGGAAAGCATAAAAATGTTTCAATATAAGGCTCAACAAAGTTTTGGAAAGCATCAATGTGATGTTTGATGAGAGAAGTGAACAAAAAATAAAGGAAGAAGAAAATGATTCAATGGAACAGGTTCATGAAGAAGAAGCAAAGGAAGAAGTAGTAGAAGGGGAATATGAAGAAGAGAAGTTAGAAGCAAAAGAGAAAGAACAAAAATATATTCAAGTACCTCCAAAGACACCTACAAAACGAATACAAAAGAATCATCCATCAGATCAGATACTTGGGAACAAAGATGCAGGAGTTGAGACTGGAATAATAATCCACTCACTAGAAAAACTGCACCTAGCAGTCTTATCTAAGATTGAGCCTAGAAATTTTGAAGAAGCCAACAAGGATGAGTTTTGGATAAAAGCCACGGATGAAGAGTTGGATCAGATAGAGAAGAATGACACTTGGGAATTGGTTCCAAGGCCAAGGTACAAGAATATGATTGACACAAAGTGGGTCTTCAGAAACAAATTGATTGAAGAAGGAAAGGTTACAAGGAACAAATATAGATATTTTCCCCAGTTGCTAGAATGGAAGAAATCAAATTGTTCCTCACTTATGCATGCTCCAAGAATATTAAAGTGTATAGAATGGATGTAAAATCGACCTTCCTAAATGGGGATTTAGAAGAAGAAGTCTACATTGAGAAAATAGAAGGATTTCAGTTGTTAGAGAATGAAAATTATGTTTGTAGATTGAACAAGGCCTTGTATGGTCTCAAATAGGCTCATAGAGCATGGTATTCCAGACTAGAAAGATACTTACAATATCAAGGATTCGGGAAAGGAAATGCATACAACAACCTCTACATCAAGGTAAATCAAGATAATATTTTGTTAATTGAATTTTATGTTAATGATATTATCTTTGGAAGTGATGATGTCAGGATGGGTCAGAAATTTGCAAAATATATGAAGAATGAATTTGAAATGTCATTACTTGGAGAATTATCCTTCTTTTTGGGTCTTTAGATATGTTAAAGAAACCAAGGTATTTTTATTTCTCAAACCAAGTATATTAGAGAAATTTAAATAGGTTCGGAATGGAAGATTGCAAACCAACCAATACTCCTATGAAGACCAGTTGTAAGTTAAGTAAAGATGATGATTCAAAGTCTACATATTAGATGCAATACAGGTCAATGATTGGAAGATTACATTATGTGACAACATCCAAACCAAATGTAATGTAGGAAGTTGGACATGTGGCACGATTTCAAGCAACACCAAAAGAATCACATGTTCTAGAAATAACAAGGATATTTATATATCTCAAAGGTACATATGAATTTGGATTATGGTATCCAAAAGGAAATAATCTATCACTTATTTCCTACACAGATGAAGATTGGGTAGGTTTCATTGATGACTGAAGAAGTACAAGGGGAGCAACATTCTACTTGGGTGAGTGTTTGGTATATTGGATAAGAAAGAAACAATCATCAGTTTCATTATCTACAACTGAAGTAGAGTATATTGCAACAAAAACATGTTGTACATAGGTTCTATGGATGAAACAAACTTTGAAAGATATACAGGTTGAGTATGATGAGCCCATTCCAATATATTTTGATAGTACAAGTGCCATCAGTATCTCAAAGAATCCAATGATGCACTCCAAGATGAAGCACATTCCAATAAAGTATCATTTTCTATGGGAATAGGTTGCAGAGAAGAACATTCAAGTTGAGTATGTTGGGACAAAAGAATAGATTGTAGACATATTTACAAAACTGCTTCCAAGGGAAGCCTTTGAGTATATTCGTCAGAAACTTGGCATAGTTTATTCCCCATAATGAATTTTGAATTCTATTCTTATATGTATTATATTTACATGAGGAAGCACCATAAAGAGGACAATTCAATTTGGGGGAGCAGTCTCAGGGAGATTTTAGTCAAGGGGAGCAACCCTAAGGAACGTTTAGTCAGGAGGAGGAGCCCTGATGGAAGTTTCCTTTTTCATTGATGTCAAAGGGGGAGAGATTCATAATATGCATGGAGATATAGTCAGATCCTCCAAGAGAGAGAGAGATCATAGGCATTATTCCAGGGGGAGTGATGATCACAGGGGGAGCATGAGTGATATGACTTCATTGTTGCATTAGAGTGTTTCCATCAATTCCAAAGGGAGATATTGTTGATTAATTGGGTTGGTATTCATTAATGTGAACCCTTGAAGCAAGTCTGATATAACATTTTGGTAGCCCCAATAGTATGGTTAAGGAACTCAAGTTGTTTTGAGGTATAAAGGCATGAAGATAAGTGTATTTGTAGGTAACACTATTCTATATGGATAGTACATGTCGTGCCATTTTCGGTAATGTGTGGAACCTTAAATAAATCCTCTCGGTTATAGATTTATGGCCTTGTGAATTTGGAGAACCCTAATGAGTTATCTAGAAGCCCCTAGAAGGTTAAATAAATCAATTTATTCTAGAAGCTTCTAGAAGAAGTTTACTAGTCAAAGTGGGAGTAACTAGGAGTTAATCATGACTTACGTTGTTGCAAAAAGAAAATAATTAAAAATAAATTAGTTGAAACTAGAAGTGGTGAGTTTACTATTTATGGATAAAGTGGTTGTTAGTGGACAAATTGGTTAGAAGTGGGTTATGCCTAAAAGAAGGAAATCGGGTAAAGTTAGTTAGAAGGTAACCCCTTGACGAAGCTACTTGAAGAGTATAAAAAAGGGAGCAAAGATCTCTTATTAGCACCTATTGATCATGTTGAATATCTATTGTGAAAATTTTATTGCAGGTACTCATTGATACATATGAAGTTACGCAAGTCTAAGGTAGCAAGGGGGGTTGAAAAAGAAAGTTTCGGAGTTGCAATATTTCTGAGAAAACCCTAGTTTTTGAAGTGAACATGGGTTGCAGTGGAGGAAGTCGCGTACATACATGGGTTGTATTGAAAGAAGGCACATAAATACATGGGATGTAGAAGAGGAGGTCATGTACAATTGGGAAAATCCATGAAAACTTTAGTTTATGTGGATTCCAAGTCTCTAGAGTCTGAAAGAAAGCTCCTAGGAAGCTCTACAACGATCAGGTACAACATATCTATCTACAGGTTCAAAAGGTATGTCATATTCTTATGTGTAGTTGGATATTGTTGTCTATATGAGATATGGTTATGCAAGATTGAGTATTTTCCCTAGAGACGTTGTTGGTTCTATGTCAATTACTGTATGAGGTAGATCTACATAAATATAGTGTTGGTATGTCTGGTATTTATCATTGATACATCATGTTGGTTTGAGTGTTGAGGTTGTTAGCACTCTGTAAAGTTTGTTTGGATGAATAGAAAAACGTCATGGGTAACTGTTTCAACCTACTTTAGAGTTGGGCACTAGCTTGCTCAACTTAGAGAGGGCTCTCTCGTGTCACTAGGTATTTCTTTGATAATCAGTGGCTAGATTTGGTTTGTTTGGGGGTTTTATATAGTTGTTGGCGAAGGAAAGGGGGTGGCATTTGGGGCTATGGAGTTGAAAATGAATAAAGCAGTGGTAGGCCATTATAACTATCTAGAGGAGAAAGGCTAAATGAGGCAATGAGTTTGAGTTTTTAAAACTGAAATATACATGGTGAAAGAGGAAAAGTGAAACAAATAACTGCATCAGAGCATATTGAAATGAATTTTGAATTAGTTAAGAAGATGATTACATCATTTAAATTGCTAAGTCGAGAGCGTCGTAAGATGAATTCTAGACTGTTAACTCTCCAATTTAAAAGAGGAAAATGTAAATGGGATTTCAAAGACACAAGAAATACACACTATGAGAGAAAACATAACTCATATCACAACCATTAGAACATCTTCATAAATAGTTCAAAACACTTATGCATTGTATATTCACTTTAGCTCCATGGATTTACAAATTCTTCCTGCTACGAGGGCAGGCCCCTCTTTGGTCTTTCCAACCATTTATTTACCTTAGTAATAGTATATATAGGTAGATTACATCCGGGATTGAGAACGAATCATCTTCCCCAAAGTTCCAAAAATAGTTGTTGGTTACAAAAGAGTAACATACAACAACCAAACTCCTATTTTCTAGGGGATGTTATAAACAAAACTGACATATTTGAGGTTTTTTTCCTTGAAGGCCATTTGTCAATATTATTACAAAATTCCTTGAGACACACTAAATTTAGACTACAATCTATTTCATCTTGGAAATTTCTTATTTTAACGTATCAAGACATGCAGGTTGGTTTTCCCCAACGCTTTCAACCACCTCATCTTTTACCTCTGTCTTTTGAAACTTGATCCATTTCTTCTTGAAATCTCATGTATGCTGTTTTCTTGCGTATCCATTGATGATTAAATCCTTCATGATGGGATTTAATCCAACCTCTTCATCTGCAAGTGGTTCTCCTGAAGGCTTTGTATAAAATTTCATTGCTAAGATTATAGAAACCAATTTCTTTCTCTTCTTCAATGATGAATTTCTCATATTAGTTCAAAATCCTAGTTCACTAGAGCCCACTTGGTCTGTCGTATCCATTTTCCATGGTTTTGCAGAAAGCATGAAATTATATTCCTTAGATGAATGATTCAACTTATGACTACCCCATTCTGAAAAAGAACGTTAATTGCCTAAAACAGAGTAATGTAACCCATGTTTTGAATGATAATTGTCATTGAGTGCCAATCATGAAATACTAAGAAGAGTACTTGAAGGTACATCAGTTTATCAAGTTTGGCCAATCTATTTCGAATGATGATCCTTCAATTTGGTTATTTGGTGGAGCTCACATGGCATTGCATGGACAAAAAGTACTCGAACAAGTGGTGTGAGATGATTTGACAGGTCATCACTTTCCCCTCTCCACATTCGACCTTTATATTTGACATATTTAATGATATTAGAACATGTGACATTGGGGTGTGGTTGAGCGGTTTCGCGCTGACCCGCTTTTCTCCCCGATATGCTTCTAGAGGTGCCATGTGTCTATGGGTTGAAACCACGGTATTTTCCCCAACCCATTCTCTAGTTCTTAACCTCCGCATTGTTTCCTCGCCCAATATGTCTCCTGACTGTCGATCTAGGTTTCTCAATATCTATGGCCCACTGGGTCCCATCACTCCTACGTCTCCACCAATTTTAACCATGTCTGCCAATATGACCCCACCCGCTAATCTAACACTCCTCTATACTAATTTAGCATTCCGCCAAATCTCAAGACTTGGATGCCAAGAAATTATTATAGTGATAACATAGGATCTAATAGGGGATGCTACCCTTCCTATGAGGTAGTAAAGAACTTGTAGACCTGGTGTCAGATCCATTGGTTTGCTCCCAAAACACGTGTGTGTATCGTGATCCAACCTATCACCAGTGTCTGCTGAAAACCAAACTTTGCACACTACTTTCCACCAGCTACTGAATATACCACTAGAAATATGACTATATACAATACTGGAAATACAAAAAATGCTTGACCAACAAGATTATTTTCACTTACCTAACCTAAAACTACTGAAATGAATAATCAATCAAGTGATGATAAAGTTCCAATGCAACCAATCAAGCAATTGGCTTCCTGATTTTTCTCCTCTCACATATTTCTTAAGTAGGAATCCAAATGTAAAATATGGCAGATGAAAGTAGAAGTTGAATCCAAAACCTGAGCTTATGAATGGAACAAAATCCTCCTTCACTGAAGATTGTAATAGGATGGCCACAAGATCTTGAAAATCATGAAAAATCATTTCTTCTTGATGAGCAAAAACAGAAAGACAAGCCTCTTTCATACGTGTTTGTTTTAGGGATGATTTTAAGGATGGAAAATTATTTTAAAATGTAGAAACCTTGGCGAATATTACTAATCCTTCATATGACAACTATAAATGATTGGCGATATTTTTGTAAAAATATTCAAATTTCTAAGGATTTTATAAAGTTTTTATAAAAAAATTGCGATTTTTAAGGTAAAATAATTTTATCCTATAGAATTTGGGTGAATCATTTTTAAAATAGAGAATCTCGTTTTTGGAAAAAACCATGGAAAATTAGCCCATGAGCGAAATTTATCCCCTAAAATCATCCCTGGTTTGTTTCTCTTGCTCTATTTCTTCAGTTCTGGGAACACTTTCAAATGAAATTCCAGCAATAGGTTTGTCTATTATTCCATGCATATCAAAAAAAACATTCATACATCCTTGAACATCTTTAAATATGACAACCATACTATGTGCATCATGGTTATACTCGTGTTCATTAAATGGTTCTGATTTGGTTTTATTAATCTTCTGGAAATTTGCTTGAGTATTGTCATTTTGACTATCAAATGAATGAATGGAAATAAATTTATGCTCATAATATTCTTGCAAATGTGAAAAGAGAACATCATGTACTATTTCATAGTCCATAGTTCCCATGGATGCATTTTCAAAACCATGATTTTTAAATGAATCAAATAAAACCACCGCATCTTCATTGTCTTTCTGTATTTCTGATTGAAAGATGGCATACATTGTTTTGTTTCTTTCTTGAAACTCTATGTAATTTTGTTTGTTCACTTCTTGAAGTTTCCATACATGTAGTTTCATAATCCTCATCCATGTCTAGGCCATTTAGAAATTGGACCACCACATCATTCTCAGGGGAAGAAAGGCAACTTTGAAACACTTTTCCTTGCTAGAAATCTTGTTGCATACTTATATTAGTTTCAGAGGGAGGAAACTAACCTTTAACAACAATTTAGTGATCAACTTCATCTTATTTTTTAGGCTGATAGCTGAGCACATGGTGAAAATATGAACTGAAGTAACCTTCCATGTAATCAGCGGCATGATCATTAAATGTATGAGAAGGTTGTTGGTCTTCTTCACACATAACAATTTTCTCATATAAAACAGTGCCATTGTGAATGCAATCAGAGTTTCCTTGTTCCTATGTTATCTCATGATTTGCTTTCAACAATTCAAAAGAAGAAAAACATGGAGGAAGATAGTTTTCATTTGCAAGTCCATTGCTTTATGAATATTCTAGATCATGTCTAGAGGATTTCTGATTTGAAACATTATAAACATTTTTCTTCAACAATTTGAAAGACTAAAAACATAATGGCAAGGTTCTTTCACCTGATTCAAAACCTTCTTCGTTTTCTTCATTGTGGTCACATGCACAATTTTCAATTTCTTTGGATGGTTGAACACACTCATTTTCAGATTCATCTTTGACCAATGGCTGCAATTTTTAACTAACAAGACATTCTACATAACAAGTAATAGGGTCATCAACCACATGAGAAGATTGTTGCAATATCTTGTCAATTTGTTCTGGTGAATCAGTGAGATTTGGCCTCAACACACATTCATATTCTTCAATGATAATCTTAGAATTTTCTTTCAATAATTTAAATGAAGAAAAGAATAAGGGTAAAGAATTCCCTTTAGCTGATTCAATACTTTCTTCTTTGTGAATATGATATGTAGGCTAATTGATCTCATGGCACCGTTGAAAGGGAAATTTTCTGATAGAGAACATATAGATAATTGTTCTAGGAAGTCAGCATCACAATCATCATCATATTCATCATATATAGGAAAATCAACAACATATGCAATGTCATCTAACAAGAAAAAACTTGGAACATCGACCTTCTCTTCAACAAACTGATTTACAAACTCATTTTTTTAATTGTCTACAAATGAATACATAAAACAATCATCCCTTTGCTTATAATGGAATGGATCAGCACCTCCTTGTTCAACAAGTGGAATATAATTTTTTGCAAAATCATTGGCATTAAAAACTTTGGGAGGGCATATGATATTATCAACTCTACGCTCAAGATTCTAATCAACTGTTTTATGTTCATATTCAATTTCATCTTCTTTAGCATCCGACCCCTCATTTCAAATCTGTTCACATGCTTGGATATTGTGTTGAATCTCTTGAGCATCATTAAACATTTGTTGTAAGGAATTGGGTCTTCTTTCCATTAGAAAGAAAGACAAATCTAGATGAAGGGTTGTCATATAATGGTGCATGGCAGCAACTTCAGCGGGTTGAATTTATTTGGGAAAATTTTAATAGATGTTGGAAAACCTTCTGTTGAATATAGAAATAACTTCATCGCTCTGCCTTTCTAAGGCATAGAACTCTGTAACTGTAGATCCAAATATTTTTTCCTGCCCCAAAACTTTAAAAAGACATTCTTCAATTCCTCCCTTGAGCTAATTGTCTCTGTCTACAAATGTTTAAACCATTCTTTGGTGTCCCCTTTCAAGGATTGAGATAAGGTCCTCATACAAACATCCTCATGGTCAATCTCAAAAAAATCTATAAAATGCTCAAACCCTTGGATGTGTTTTTCAGCTGATATGGCATCAGGTTCCCCATCAAACATAGGTAGGTACTCATAGTACTTTGGAGGAAAATCATGTAGGTTGTGAGGTAACTTTAAGGGTCTATATCTATGCTGAGTTTTGGAGGGTGTTGAATCAAGTACACGAGGTGAAATATCAGCCTTAGTTTCATGATTATCATATGGTTCAGGTGGGAGATTTTGGTTGAATTCAATAATAAACTGAGGAAATATTTGTATAATCTCAAGAGGAGGATAAAAAAATTCAGTATTATCATGATCATTATTTGTATGCAGTAGGTGAAGGAAAATTTGTGTAGCTTGTTCAGGAAAGGACCAGAGGCAACTTACAACAAATAATACAATGCCTTGGAAAATGTCCAATTTTAAGTACTTGTTTTCTTCCATAATGATTTTTCATACCTCTATTAAGGGATCTCATATTCCAGTGGAGTCTCTGCATTACATTTGAAGCTTGAGTGGAGTCGCCAATCATGTTTTGGAAGCTGGATTCTGCATTGAGAGTGGGTTCGCCATTGAAAATTTAAATTTTTGGATTCTTCTACAAGTGGAATCACCTTCAAACTGATTTTTGATGTTTGGAGTCACCAGAGCAAGAATACATCCAATGTGTGCGTAAGTGTCTTCTTATCTTAGACCTTAGAACTCAACCATGTCGTTCCTTCCCAGGGAAAATTTTTCAATTTACTCCCCAACAATGATGCTAGAATGTTAGCACTCTGTAAATTTTGTCCGGCTGAATAGAGAAATGACAATGGTAACTGTTTCAACCTACTTTAGAGATGGGCACTATCCTGATCAACTCAGAGAGGGCTCTCTTGCATCACTAGGTATTTCTTTGATAAACAGTGGCTAGATTTGGTTTGTTTGGGGGTTTTATACAGTTGTTGGCAAAGGAAAGGGGGTGACCTTTGGGGCTATGAAGTAAAAAAAGAATAAAGCA